>JAULKJ010326906.1:0-10222 GCA_032355405.1 Rubia balearica
TGAAAATATAAAAAACTTTTCAAAAAGGAATCGGTCCAAAATTTGATCTGAGCAACAAGTTACGAACATCCGAATCTTCATTTTCATTTGATGGGTTAAATTTCAGAGATATGAGTAGTTAGTTATAAGCAAACACTAAAGATACCATATTGTAGAGAATGAAAATATAAGAACTTTTCAAAAAGGAATCGATCCAAAATATAATCTGAGCACCAAGTTACGATCATCTGAATCTACGTTTTATTTGATTGTTAAATTTCAGAGATATAAGAAGTTACTAATAAGCAAACACAGAAGATACCATATTGAACAGCATAAAAATATAAGAACTTTTCAAAAATGAATCAGTCCAAAATGTGATCTGGCACTAAGTTACGAACATACGAATATTCATTTTCATTTGATGGGTTAAATTTTGGAGATGTAAGAAGTTACTAGTAAGAAAACAAGGAACATACCATATTGTAGAGCATGAAAATATAACATCTTCTAAAAAATGAATCGGTCCAACATATGATTTGAGCACCAAGTTACGACCGTTCTGATATTCATTTTCAATTAATAGGTTAAATTTTGGTGATGGAATAAGTTAGTAGTAATAAACACGGAATACACCATATTGTATAGCATGAAAATATAATAATTGTTCAAAAAGGAATCGGTCCAAAATATTATCTGAGCACCTAGCTACGACCATCTGAATCTTTGTTTTCATTTGATGGGTTAAATTTTGGAGATATAAGAAGTAACTAATAAGCAACCACGGAAGATACCATACTGTAGAGCTTAAAAATATAATAAATTTTCTAAAAGGATTCGGACCAAAATATGATCTAATCTCCCAGCTAAGGCTATCCGAATTTTCAATTTCATATGATGGGTTAAATTTCGGAGATATATGAAATTACTAATAAGCAAACACGGAAGATACCATATTGTAGAGCATGAAAATATAAGAATTTTTCAAAAAGGAATCGGTAAAAAAATGTGATCTGAACACCAAGTTACGACCATCCGAATCTTCGTTTTCATTTTATGGGTTAAATGTCGGAGATATAAGAATTTACTAATAGACAAACACGGGAGATACCATATTGTAGAGCATGAAAATAAAATAATTTTTCAAAAAGGATTCGGGCCAAAATATGATCTAAACACCTAGCTACGATCATCCGAATCTTCATTTTCATATGATGGATTAAATTTCGGAGATAAAAGAAGTTATTAATAAGCAAACACGGAAGATACCATATTGTAGAGAATGAATATATAAGAACTTTTAAAAAAGGAATCGGTCAAAAATGTGATCTGAGCACCAAGTTACGACCATCCGAATTTTCGTTTTCATTTGATGGGTTAAATTTCGGAGATATAAGAAATTACTAATGGGTAAACACTGAAGATACCATATTGTAGACCATGAAAACATGAGAACTTTTTAAAAAGAAATTGGTCCAAAATATGATCTGAGCACCGAGTTATGACCGTTCAAATCTTCATTTTCATTTAATAGGTTAAATTTTGGTGATATATGAATTTACTAATTACCAAACATGGAAGATACCATACTGTAGAGCATGAAAATATTAGAACTTTTTAAAAAGGAATCGGTCCAAAATATTATCTGAGCACCGAGTTACGACCAACCGAATTTTTATTTTCATTTATTGGGTTAAATTTTGCTGATTTAACAAGTTACTAATAAGCAAAGATGGAAGATACCATATTGTATAGTATG
Organism: Rubia balearica; assembly: GCA_032355405.1. Lineage (NCBI taxonomy): Eukaryota > Viridiplantae > Streptophyta > Magnoliopsida > Gentianales > Rubiaceae > Rubia > Rubia balearica. The sequence continues at coordinate 1,739 of JAULKJ010326906.1, forward strand.
AAAATATAAGAACTTTTCAAAAAGGAGTCGGTCCAAAATATTATCTGAGCATATAGCTACGACCATCCGAATCTTCATTTTCATATGATGGGTAAAATTTCGGAAATATAAAAAGTTACTAATAAGCAAAAATGGAAGATACCATATTGTAGTGCATGAAAATATAAGATTTTTTCAAAAAGGATTCGGTCCAAAATATTATCTGAGCACTTAGTTATGACCATCCGAATCTTCATTTTCATATGATGGGTTAAATTTTGGAAATATAAGAAGTTATTAATAAGCAAACACGGAAGATACCATATTGTAGAGCATGCAAATATAAGAACTTTTCAAAAAGGAATCGGTAAAAAATGTGATATGAGCACCAAGTTACAACCATCCGAATTTTCGTTTTCATTTGATGGGTTAAATTTTGGAAAAATAAAAGTTACTAATAGGCAAACATAGAAGATACCATATTGTAGAGCATGAAAAAAAAGAACTTTTTGAAAAGGAATCGGTACAAAATGTGATCTGAGCACCAAGTTACGACCTTCCGAATTTTCGTTTTCATTTAATTGGATAAATTTTGGAGATATAAGAAGTTACTAATAGGCACTCACGGAAGACACCATACCGTAGATCATGAAAATATAATTACTTTTAAAAAAGGAATCGGTCCAAAATATGATCTGAGCACCAAGTTACGACCTTCTGAATCTTCATTTTTATTTGATAGGTTAAATTTCGGGGATATAGGAAGTTACTAATAGGAAAACACGGAAGATACCATACCGTAGATCATGAAAATATAAGAATTTTTTAAAAAGGAATCGGTCCAAAATATGATCTGAGCACCGAGTTACGACCAATCGAATCTTCATTTTCATTTTTTGGGTTAAATTTTGCTGATATAACAAGTTACTAATAAGAAAACACGGAAGATACCGTATTATATAGCATGAAAATATAAGAATTTTTAAAAAATAACCATTCCAAAATATGATCTGAGCACCAAATTATGACCAACCGAATCTCCGTTTTCATTTGATGAGTTAAATTTTGGAGATAAAATAAGTTAGTAGTAATAAAAGACGGAAGACACCATATTGTATAGCATGAAAATATAAGAACTTTTTAAAAAAAATTGGTCCAAAATGTGATCTGAACACCAAGTTACGACTATCTGAATCTTCATTTTCATTTGTTGGGTTAAATTTTGAAGATATAATAAGTTAGTAGTAATCAAACACGGAAAACACCATATTGTATAGCATGAAAATATAAGAACTTTTCAAAAAGGAATCGGTCCAAAATGTGATCTGAGCACCAAGTTACGACCATCCGAATCTTCATTTTCATTTGTTGAGTTAAATTTCGGAGATGTAAGAAGTTACGAGTAAGCAAACATGGTAGACACCATATTGTAGAGCATTAAAATATATTAACTTTTAAAAAAGGTATCGGTCCAAAATATGATCTAAGCACTAAGTTAAGACTATATGAATCTTCGTTTTCATTTAATGGGTTAAATTTTGGGGATATAATAAATTACTAGTAATCAAACACGGAAGATACCATATTGTATAGCATGAAAATATAATAACTTTTAAAAAGGAATAAGTCTAAAATATGACTTGAGCACCTAGCTACAACCATCTGAATCTTCATTTTCATTTAATGGGCTATATTTTGGAGATATAATAAGTAACTAATAAGCAACCACGGAAGATGCCATATTGCAGAGCATGAAAATATAATAACTTTTAGAACAAGATTCGGTAAAAAATGTGATATGAGCACCAAGTTACGATGATATGAATTTTCGTTTTCATTTGATAGGTTAAGTTTCGGAGATATAAAAAGTTACCAATAGGCAAACACGGAAGATACCATATTGTAGAGCATGACAATATAATAAATTTTCAAAAAGGAATCTGTTCAAAATATGATCTGAGCACCAAGTTACGACCATTCGAATCTTCGTTTTCATTTTATGGGTTAAATTTTGGAGATATAAGAAGTTACTAATAGGAAAACACGGAAGATACCATATTGTAGAGTATGAAAATAAAAGAACTTTTCAAAAATGAATCGTTTCACAATATGATTTGAGAACCAAGTTACGACTATCTGAATCTTCATTTTCATTTGATGGATTAAATTTCGGAGATATAAGAAGTTACTAATAAACAAACAAGGAAGATACCATATTGTAGAGCATGAAAATATAACACCTTCAAAAAAATGAATAGGTCCAAAATATGATTTGAGCACCAAGTTACAACCATTCTAATCTTCATTTTCATTTAATAGGTTAAATTTTTGTGATGTAATAAGTTAGTAGTAATCAAACACGGAATACACCATATTGTATAGCATGAAAATATAATAACTTTTCAAAAGGAATCGGTCCAAAATATGATCTGAGCACTTAACTACGGCCATCCGAATCTTTGTTTTCATTTGAAGGGTTATATTTTGGAGATATAAGAAGTTACTGATAAGCAACCACGGAAGATACCATATTGTAGAGCTTAAAAACATAAGAACTTTTCAAAACGGATTCGGACCAAAATATTATCTAAGCTCCTAGGTACAACATTCAGAATCTTCATTTTCATATGATGGGTTAAATTTCGGAGATATAAGAAGTTGCTAATAAGCAAACACGGAAGATACCATATTGTAGAGCGTGAAAATATAAGAATTTTTCAAAAAAGAATCGGTAAAAAATGTTATCTGAGCACCAAGCTACGACCAATCGAATCTTCGTTTTCATTTTATGGGTTACATTTCGGAGATATAAGAAGTTACTAATAGGTAAACATGGAAGATACCATATTGTAGAGTATGGAAATATAATAACTTTTCAAAGAGGATTCAGACCAAAATATGATCTAAGCACCTAGCTACGACCATCCGAATATTCATTTTCATATGATGGGTTAAATTTCGGAGATATAAGAAGTTAATAATAAGCAAACACGGAAGATACCATATTGTAGAGCATGAAAATATAATAACTTTTCAAAAGGGAATCGGTCAAAAATATTATTTGAGCACCAAGTTACGACCATCTGAATCTTCGCTTTCATTTGATGGGTTAAATTTCAGAGATGTAAGAAGTTACTTATAGGAAAACACGGAAGATACCATATTGTAAAGCGTGAAAAAATGAGAACTTTTTAAAAAGAAATCGGTCCAAAATATGATCTGAGCACCGAGTTATTACCGTTCAAATCTTCATTTTCATTTAATAGGTTAAATTTTGGTAATATATTAAATTACTAATTAGAAAACTTGGAAGTTACCATATTGCAGAGCATGCAAATATAAGAACTTTTTAAAAAAGAATCGGTCCAAAATATTATCGGAGCACCGAGTTACGACCAACCGTATTTTTATTTTCATTTGTTGGGTTAAATTTTGCTGATATAACAAGTTACTAATAAGCAAAGACGGAGGATACCATATTGTAGAGCAAACACGGAAGATAACATATTGTAGAGAATGAAAATATAAAAACTTTTAAAAAAGGAATCAGTCAAAAATGTGATTTGAGGACCAAGTTACAACCATCTGAATCTTCGTTTTCATTTGATGGTTTAAATTTCGGAGATATAAAAAAGTTACTAATAGGCAAACATGGAAGATACCATATTGTAGAGCATGAAAATATAATAACTTTTCAAAAAAGAATCTTTCCAAAATGTGATTTGAACACCAAATTACGACCATCCGAATCTTCATTTTAATTTGATGAGTTAAATTTTGGAGATGTAAGAAGTTACTAGTCAGCAAACGCGGAAGACACCATATTGTAGAGCATGAAAATATATTAACTTTTTGAAAAGAAATCGGTCCAAAATATGATTTGACCACCAAGTTACGACCATCTGAATTTTCGTTTTCTTTTGATGGGTTAAATTTTGGAGATATAAGAAGTTACTAATAGGCAAACACGGAAGACACCATACTGTAGAGCATGAAAATATAATAACTTTTCAAAAAAAAAGAATCAGTCCAAAATATGACTTGAGCACCTAGCTACGACCATCCGAATTTTCGTTTTCATTTGATGGGTTAAATTTTGGAGATATAAGAAGAAACTAATAAGCAAACATGGAAAATACTATATTGTAGAGCATAAAAATATAATAGCTTTTTAAAAAGGAATCGGTCAAAAATGTGATATGAGCACCAAGTTACGACCATCCAAATCTTTGTTTTCATTTGATAGGCTAAATTTCGTAGATATAAGAAGTTACTAATAGGCAAAAATGGAAGATACCATATTGTAAAGAATGAAAATATAATAACTTTTCAAGAAGGAATCGGTCAAAAATATTACCTGAGCACCAAGTTACGAATTTCCGGTTTCATTTAATGGATTAAATTTCGGAGATATAAGAAGTTACTAATAGGCAAACACGGAAGGTACCATATTGTAGAGTATGAAAATATAATAAATTTGCAAAAAGGAATCGGTCCGAAATATTATCTGAGCACCAAGTTACGACCTTCCGAATCATCGTTTTCATTTGATTGGTTAAATTTTGGAGATATAAGAATTTACTAATAAGCAACCACGGAAGATACATATTGTAGAGCATGAAAATATAAGAACTTTTCAAAGACGAATGAGTCCGAAATATAATTTGAGACCCGAGTTATGACCGTTCAAATCTTTATTTTCATTTAATAGGTTAAATTTTGGTGATATTTGAAGTTACTAATTAACAAACATGGAAGATACCATATTGTAGAGCTTGAAAATATAAGAATTTTTTAAAAAAGAATCAGTCCAAAATATGATCTGAGCACCAAGTCCCAACCAAATTTTCATTTTCATTTGTTGGGTTAAATTTCGCTGATATAGCAAGTTACTAATAAGCAAACATGGAAGTTACCATATTGTAGAGCATGAAAATATAATAACTTTTTAAAAAAATAATCGGTTCAAAATATGATTTGGGCACAAAGTTATGACCATCCGAATCTCCTTTTTCATTTGATAGGTTAAATTTTCAAAATATAAGAAGTTACTAATAAGCAAACACGTAAGATATCATGTTGTAGAACATGAAAATATAATAACTTTTCAAAAAGGAATCGGTCCAAATGTGATCTGAACACCAAGTTACGACCATCTGAATCATCGTTTTCATTTGATGGGTTAAATTTTAGAGATATAAGAAATTACTAATAATCAACCACGGAAGATACCATATTGTAGAGCAAGAAAATATAAGAACTTTTCAAAAAGGAATCAGTCCAAAATATGATCTGAGCACCGAGTTATGAACATTCAAATTTTTATTTTCATTTAATGGGTTAAATTTGGTGATATATGAAGTTACCAACTAGCTAACATGGACGATACCATATTGTAGAGTATGAAAATATTTTTTAAAAAATAAAAAGAAATCAGTTCAAAATATGATCTGAGCACTGAGTTATGACCAACCGAATTTTCAGTTTCATTTAATGGGTTAATTTCGCTAATATAACAAGTTACTAATAAGCAAACACAGAAGATACCATATTGTAGAGCATGAAAATGTAAGAACTTTTTGAAAAATAATCGTTTAAAAATATGATCTGAGCACCAAATTATAACCAACCGAATCTCCGATTTCATTTGATGAGTTATATTTCGAAGATATAAGAAGTTACTAATAAGAAAACATGAAAGATTCCGTATTGTTGAGAATGAAAATAAAAGGACTTTTCAAAAATAAACCAGTCCAAAATATGATATAAGCACCAAGTTACGACCATCCGAAACTTCATTTTTGTTTGATGGATTAAATTTTGGAGATATGTGAAGTGTCTAATAACACGGAAGAAACCATATTTTAGAACATGAAAATGTAACTACTTTTCAAAAAGGAATCGGTTCAAAATATAATCTAAGCACCAAGTTACGACCATCTGAATCTTCATTTTCCTTTGATAGGTTAAATTTTGGAGATATAAGAAGTTACTAATAAGCAAACACGGAAGAAACCATATTGTAGAGTATGAAAATATAAGAACTTTTCAAAAGGAAAGCGGTCCAAAATATTATCTGAGAGCCAAGTTACGACCATCTGAATCTTCATTTTCATTTTATGGATAAAATTTCGGAGATATAAGAAGTTAATAATAAGCAAACAAGGAAGATACCATATTGCAGAGGATGAAAATATAACATCTTATCAAAATAGAATTGGTCCAAAATATGATTTAAGCACCAAGTTACGATCATCCAAATCTTCATTTTGTTTGATGGGTTAAATTTTGAAAATATATGAAGTTACTAATAAGCAAACACGGAAGATACCATATTATAGAGCATGAAAATGTAACATCTTTTCAAAATGGAATTGGTCCAAAATATGATTTAAGCACCAAGTTACGACCATCCGAATCTTCATTTTGTTTGATGGGTTAAATTTTGGAGATATAAGAAGTTAATAATAAGCAAACACGGAAGATACCATATTGTAGAGTATGAAAATATAAGAACTGTTCAAAAAGGAATCGGTCCAAAATATTTTCCGAGCACCAAATTACGACCATCCGAATATTCATTTTCATTTGATGAGTTTAATTTTGGAGATATATGAAGTTAATAATAAGCAAACACGGAAGATACCATATTATAGAGCATGAAAATATAATAACTTTTCAAAAATGAATCGATCTAAAATATGATCCGAGCACCAAGTTACGACCATTCAAATCTTCATTTTTGTTTGATGGGTTAAATTTTTGTGATCTATGAAATTATTAATTAGCAAGCATGGAAGATATCACATTGTAGAGCATGAAAATATAAGAACTTTTCAAAAAGGAATCTGTCCAAAATATGATCTGAGCACCAAGTTACGACTATCCGAATATTCGCTTTCATTTGATGGGTTAAATTTAGGAGATATAAGAAGTTACTAATGAGCAAACACGAAAGATACCATAATGTAGAGCATTAAAATATAAGAACTTTTTAAAAAGGAATCGGTCCAAAATGTGATCTGAACGCCAAGTTACGACCATCCAAATTTTCGTTTTCATTTGATGGGTTAAATTTCAGAGATGGAAGAAGTTACTAGTAAGCAAACATGGAAGACATCATATTGTAGAGCATGAAAATATAATAACTTTTCAAAAAAGAATCAGTCCAAAATATGATCAGAGCACCAAGTTACGACCATCTGAATCTTCAGTTATAGGCTAACATATGCATGTTTTAACAAAAGTGAAATGATTCATAAAGCAACTTATGCACTACCTCACAACAAAGTTTTTTTTATTCATAAAAGAACTGACAGTTTAAAATTGGATGTCTGTTTTTATTTTAACAACACGTGTTATAAAATAATTAATGTAAAGTTAATATGAAAATTTTAAATTGTCAAATTTTAACTTAGCTTATACATGATCTCCTAGAAAAGTTTCATAATTTATATAAACAATTTTTAAAAATGATACATGTTTTAACATGAACGATGCGTATTGTAAGGTAACAAGTGCATGGTATATATGAAAATTTTCAGCAGCATTTAGTTCGTTTTTTAAATGTTTGCCACATGTTTTTTACATGTTCATAGCCACAGAAGTTTCAACAACAATTTCATTTACATCGAATGCAATTTAACAACATAAACTCACTCGAATGTGAAAAATCATATATTGGACACTATTAGGCAAAATTTCATCCTCTTGAAACTCAATTTCATTCGCTTAAAATTGAAGGTTGTTGATGTAGATCTTGTTGCATGTGAAGAGGTCATTGTAAATTTCGTTGGACAGTAACCTTTTGTTTGAAGAGCTCATCGGGGGGAAAAGATGAATCAATCGAGAAGGATTTGGTCGCTAGGAAGTTTGCAGATCGAAGAAGGAATGTTTGAAGAATTTATCGATCGAAGAAGGATGGATATTTGCAAATTAATCGAAGAAGAGAATGAAGAATTGCTTGTTGGTTCGCAAAAGGAAGAAGGAAAAAGAAGGGTTCGAAGAAGGAGAAGAGAGGCGCAGTTCTTTGAAGACGGAGAAGAGAAATGGTGGGTTTATTTGTTATAACCCAACCTGTAATCGAATGGTCCGGCCCATAAATTTTTTTGCTTTTTTTGTTAATTGCAGATAGGTCATTGGCCTGTCCATAAAACAAACCGCCAGTCAGGAGACTCACTCAATACGAAAACAGAACATCAAATATCATTTGGAGAGCAAGAGCTTCGATTCGGTGACGGTATCTTCAAAGTGCAGGCTATACAATAAAAAATTAAGACAAAAGTGTTAAAATAACCCTACCTTTTGACTGAAAGTGCCAATATAACCCTGCAATTTGAGAAAGTATCAATCTAACTCTGGATTTGACTGACTTTTTAGTCATCGGTCATTTGACCGGAATTAAGGGAAATGGCAATTTTGCCCTTGATTTAAAAAAAAAAAGAAGCAAGGGCAGGTCCGTCAATTTATTTAAAGCTCATGAAGTCTTGAGTAACTTTGATTGAT
>JAULKJ010326917.1:0-10222 GCA_032355405.1 Rubia balearica
ATGGTGAAAGTGATGATGGTATTGAAGAACTTGCATTAATCACTAAGAATTTCCCAAGAATGCTGAAGAAAGTGGTGAGCAGAAGACCGCAAGAGAAAGGTGGTGGAAGTGGGAATAGACCTCGGACACAAGATTTTGGAAATAACCGAGGAACACGATTTGAACGACCTATTCATCAGTACTTAAGAAATCAAAGTGGAGAAACCAAGCAGTCTGGAAGGATACAATGTAGATATTGTGAAGGATACGGGCATATTCAGGCTGAATGTGCTAATACACGAAAAAAAGCAAGGAAGATCATATGTAACCTCATGGAGTGATGATGAAGAAGAGGAAGAAGAAGAAGAAGAAGAAGAAGAGGAACTCATCAGCAACTATGTAGCGCTTGGAACAAAAATAAATGATATTGCAGAAACATCTGGTTCATGTTCCAACATGGTGATGGCTTGGAAATCCGTATGTTCCAATACAGAAAAGCAGAATGGTAAATGATGATGACATACAGGAAGTAAATGATGAAGACATGTACAAAGCATACTAGGACATGTACGAGATGTGGCTTAAAGTTATTGAGGCTAAAAAAGTTATTAAAGCTGAGAAAAGTTAACTTGTTGAAAGAAAAATAGAACTGGCAGATCTTGTTGAAAAACTTGAAATTGAGATTGAACGACTAAAACAGAAGTTGAGTATAACAAGTGAAAGGGCTGAGCTGGCTGAAGCTGCAATCATAAAGCTGAATACTGGAAAGGAAAAGTTAGATGATATACTGACCATAGGAAGGGATTCCGGTGATAAACAAGGAATAGGCTATGACAGAGTGGAAAACGGTATTGTCGATTTCAAGGCAGAAATACAACTATGAAGAAGAAAGTAACGAAGACACGACGACGTAAACCTATACTATGCCACTACTGCTCCTATCAAGGTCACATAAAGGAACAATGTCTTAAGCTACTTAGAGATATCATGAATGGACGACAACTATCGGCATGTTCCAACATCGATGATAATCAAAGATCCAAATTGGTCAGAAAGGTATGGATCCCTAAGCGTATCACTACTTGTCTAGTTGCTCACACGTCTCTTGTTGCACACTCTAGAGATTTGTGGTACTTTGATAGCGAATGCTCCCGTCACATGCCTGGAACCCAGGAGTCCCTGTCAAAGATTAAGTTATATGATAGTGGTTTTGTTACTTTTGGAGATAGAAAGAAGAATCGAGTTGTTGGCAAAGGAAAACTACATATTGAAGGATTTCCAATTTTCACAAGCACCTTACTTGTGGAAGATCTGAAAGCAAATCTACTAAGTATCAGTCAGTTATGCGATGACAATATGACTGCCGCCAACATGGTGAGGACAAAGTACTCTCAGAGATTCGATCCTCATAAAATTTTTACTTTTTTGAACAGGAAAGTGCCTCAGTTGTAAAGTAGACGAAGGAACCGTGTGGCACAGGAAGCTCAGTCATATCAACTACAAAATATTAGTGAAGATTGCAAACTCTAAAGTAGTTCGAGGTATGCCTACTCTCACTAATAAAAAGAGAATCGTATGTGGACTATGCCAACAAGGTAAACAGATTTGATCACCACATACATCTGTTCAGTATATTACCATATCAAGAAACCTTGAATTATTACACATGGATTTAATGGGTCCTGTCAATACACCTAGTGTAACTGACAGAAGTATATTTTTGTATTTGTTGATGACTTTTTCATATTCACTTGGGTGGCATTCCTCAAATAAAAATATGATACCGTGGATGTATTTAGAAGTCCGGTGATCAAACTAAAACAGAAAAAGAAGTCTAATTGGGAAGATTGTGAGAATTCGCAGTGATCATGGAAGAGAATTTGAAAATTCTCAGTTTAGTGACTTTTGTGATGAACTCGGCATTCAACATGAATTTTCAGCACCTATCACACCTCAATAGAACGACATTTTTTAAACTAAAAATAGGACTCTGCAGGAGATGGCTCGAGTTATGTTGGCAGAGAAAAATGTTCATATCAATCAACACTGCGTGTTACATAATAAATAGAGTGTACCTTCGTCCATTCACCAACAAGACATCATACGAGATCTGGAAAGGAAGAAAATAAAATGTTTTGTATTTTCATGTTTTCGGCAGTAAGTGTTACATTCTGAGAGATAGAGAACAGTTGGCAAAGTTTGACAACCGTAGTGCTGGAGGAATTTTTGTGGGTTACTCAGTGAATAGTCATGCTTATAGAGTGTACAATCTTTGTACAAATACCTTTATGGAGTTTAAATGTGATCATTGATGATTCCAATGGGAATCAAGTATCGGGAGAAGAAGAAGGTGACCCATCCCCAGTTCATGTTCCAACACAGTTCACTTCAACTGGTCAGCAAACCGATGTTGGAACACCAGCAGATTCAAAGAATCCTACTTTCCTTGAAGATTCGATGTTGGAACATCCATGCTCAATACTCATGTTCTAACATAGGTCAAACGTGAAACTAGTACCAAAAGAACTCGTTCACTGCCACGAGTAAACTACAGGGGACTTGTAGGATTACAGTGCTTCATCTCCCTTATTGAATCGAAGAACTATAAATAATCCCTTCTGGATGAGTATTGGATTGTAGCTATGCAAGAACAACTTGACCAGTTTGAACGGAATGATGTATGGTATCTAACTCCTCGTTCGAAAGGTATTAATGTTATTGGCACTAAGTGGATATTTAAAAACAAATTTGATGCTAATGGTCAGATTACTCGAAATAAAGCAAGACTGGTAACTCAAGGATACACTCAAGTGGAAGAAGTTGGTTTTGATGAAACTTTTTCACCAGTTGCCAGGTTAGAATCTATTCAGATTCTACTTGCTATTTCTTGCACTATGGATTTTACCTTGTATCAGATGGATGTAAAAAGTGTCTTTCTGAATGGAGTGGTGAATGAAGAAGTATATGTCGAGCAACCTAAAGGTTTTGAAGATCCTCACCATCCATGTCATGTATACAAACTCAAAAAGGCACTGTATGATTTAAAATATACACCTAACGCATGGTATGAGCGACTGACTATCTTTCTCATTAAGAAAGGTTATTGTCGAGGAGGAATAGATCGCACTTTATTTATGCTAGATAGATCATTAAAAATATTGATTGTTCAAATCTATGTTGATGATATTGTTTTTGGCTCTACCTCATAGTATATGGTTCGGGATTTTGTCACCCTAATGCAAGATGAATTCAAGATGATCATAGTTAGTGAGCTTACTTATTAACTAGGACTACAAGTGAAGCAAGAAAAGAATGGGTTGTTCATAAATCAGAGTAAATATGCTATGAATCTGGTGAAAAAGGATCGGTCTAAGAAACTCTCGAACAGTTAGAACTCCAATGGAACCACAAAAAGATTGGGAAAGGATGAGAAAGGCATTGGAGTTGATCAGAAACTGTACAGAAGTATGATTGAGAGCTTACTATACCTCACAGCCAGTCGACCAGGCATATATTTCAATGTAGGGGTATGTGCGAGATTTCAGACTAATCCAAAGGAATCACACATGAATGCAGTCAAAATAATTATTTGATATGTGAGTGGGACTTCTGAGTATGGTATCTGGTGTTCTAAGAATCAAGACTCAATTCTTATTGGCTATAGTGATTCAGATTGTGCTGGTAATGTAGATGATCGCAAAAGCACTACATGTGGTTGTTTATTTATTGGTACAAAATTGGTTTCTTGGTACAGTAAGAAACAAAATTCTATTTCTTTGTCAACTGTTGAAGCTGAATATCTTGCTGCTGGAAGTTGTGCACAATCATTATGGATGAAACAAATGTTTAAAGACTATGGAATTCATCAAGAGCCCCTGGAGATTTTATGTGACAACAAAAGTACTATTGATATCTCAAAGAATCCTGTTCAGCATTCGTGAACAAAGCACATTGATACACGACACCATTTTATTCAAGATCGTGTGGAAAGGAAAGAAGTCATGGTGGCCTATGTTCCAACATCACAACAATTTTTTGATATTTTTACAAAACCTCTGGATTCAGCCACATTTGAGCTCCTCGGGAAACACTTAGATGTGTGCCATATTTGATGTATTTTATTAACATGCTTTTATTTAGCTATAGTTTTTTTTGCTATTTATTTTGTGTACAGAAAAATAGAAAAACACGAAAAAGAAATTAGAAAAAGAAAAGAACAAAAATATGAAGGGGTTGTTGCATGTTGGAATATGGGAAGTTGAATCAAAGGATCGAGAATGACTTGATTGAGTCTGACAACTAAAGGTAATTATGGTTTTGGAAAGAGAAAAATCAAGGTGCGGTTTAAGAGAAAAGAAAAGTAAAATTTTAAAATTTAACTTTCCATCTTCTTAGTACTTTACCTCCTTCCCGCAACCTCTCTATCCCGATATTCTTGCAATTTTTGTTGTTCATGGGATTGTGCTTTGATTTTGTGTGCTAAAACCCTACGGCGGAGAAGCGGAAAGAGTTTGGGACTCTCAAAATTTTGCTAACAGCATTACCTCACTCCCAGTCGAGACATGGAAAAGTCCAGTGCATTCAAGAAAATTATGGGGGAACGTGAGCAGAGGTTGAATTTGTTAGAGAGCAACATGCTTGATCTTGTCGAGAGTGTTCGGTTACCACCAGTTCAGCTGGTACAAGGTTCTACTCTACCAGTTAAAATCAATGTCTTTTGGAAAAAAATCGTTTACCTTTAATGGTCAAACTTTCAAGTCTCTGGATGATTGCATGAAGTGTTATATGAAGCATAATAAGAAAGTAGATCTGAGGGGGTATAAAGCTATGACCGGAAAGATAAATGGCTATGACTTAAGCCATCTGCTAAAGGGCATTATAGGTGACATTAGGTATATGGAACACTTAAACCCTAGGTTAACTGAGTTAGCTTGCATAGAACGTGAGAGCAAGAAGGTTATGTGCGTGTATAGTAAGGCTTCTAGGCCGAGAAAGATGAGGTTAAGGAGAATTGATGAGTAGCCAGAAGAACTAGGTGTGTTGATCTCTACAAGATACAAGGCAGTTCAGGTTTATGATCATACGGTTGCTGAGAAGTTGGAAGGTCTGAGGAATGCACAACCACCAGTAATTGAGATTGACTCGGATAAGGAGGAGTTGAAATCCAGGGGTACTGGTCATGTTCCAACAGAGGCTGAGGATGCATGGGAAGATGAGGTAGATATGGAGATTGCTGAAGAAGACTATGATTTGGGTGGTGAACCTGACCATGTTCCAACACAAACTGAAAGTGGACAGTTTGAGGAAACTGAAAGTGTGGAAGTCCCTAGTCCCCAGGAAGAAATAAGGAGAGAAGATGTTGAGGAACCTGGGTTAGAAAATCAGGTTGTTGAAAATTGTGAAGAGGTGGATGTTGAGATCCCCAATATGGAGACATGGGGAGATAAGAGGATGTTTGAAGAAGTGGTTGTTGATGATGTTCAAACATCGTATCAGTATGTTGGTGTTGATGATAAGGCTGAGACAGCTGAGCCTGACCTGGATGATGTTCAAACATCAGTCCAGCAAGAGAATGAGGAAATTGAAGTCATTGAGGTGGAGGATGTTCCAACACATGATCATGTCCAAGAAGAAAACCTTTCTTATTTTAGTGATGTAGTACTAGATGCGTTTTTTCAAACAAGGAGATCCATGAGGAAAGTGGTTGAGGCTGCAAAAGGGTTAAGTCAGCCTGAAAAGAAAAAGAAAAGGGTGAAGAAGGAATCAGGACAGGGGTCTAGAAGAGCTCCATCAGTAGAAGATGCTTTAAATGAAGATATTTTCAATGAGGCTTGTCAAGAGAGATGGTATGTGATTAGTGAGAGGAATATCATCTTAGAGAGGTTATTGGATCTGGAGACTTATAAGGCTAGTGGCTTTACAGCCTTTCTGGAATACTTGGGATACTCTACTGCTGCCACAGTTTACAAGAAATACAACAAGGAGTTAGTTCAGGAGTTCTATACAAATGTCATGCCAGGGAACTTAGAAGTAGAGTCTGAGTGGCTTGGATGGACTTATGTGCTTGGGAAAGTGATTGCTCTTTCAGCTGAAAAGATTAATGAGATTCTTGGACTGCCTAATCCTAAATTTTTCGGTCCATATGCAGAAGATCTGGAGCTGACTAATGATCATATTGTCATGAGACCTCTAGAGGGTTGGTGTCTACTTGGCCTGCACAGGGTAATGGTGTTATGTCAGTATTGACCAGCAGATATTTTTGTCTGATAGATAGCTATAAAATGTTGGATTCCTTCTACAAACACCTCAGCTTTAACCCCGAGAGATGGAAAAGCTGCTTTACTGCATAGGTAAGAAGATTCTAGTAAACTTGGGCATAATTATTCAAGAAAACATAATGTTTCAAGCGGTGTCATCCAGAAAGAAGAACTCTTTTCCACATCCTTATGTGATCACTGCACTGGCCAGAGCTGGGAAGGTGAAGATTAAGAGTGATGATGAGATCATAGTGCCTAAGCTTGTCAAGGAAAACTCCAGGACCTTCTCTACAAGAAAAATTGATGATCTTCCCCAGACTGCTTCTGAGACAGTTACTTCATGTACAACAGCAACAAAGAAGGTCAATGAAGCTAAGAAACTGAATCTGAAATCCAAGATTGCAGCTCTTCAGGTTCAAATTGTTGCACTTGAAGAAGAGTTGAAGAGGATGGATGTTGTTGATGAAGATTTTGAGGAGGGTACTGAAGCCCATATGAATGTTGAATGATGCATGGCTGTTTTTTTAATGTTTATAACTTTGGCTTGTTTTTGTGACCCCAAGGAGGAGTATTTTTGGATTCTGGATATTTTTAGGATTTATTATTTTGATTTTATGATGCTATTTCGGGCCCAGCTAGAGGTTGTGGGCTGTTCGGAATACTTATCCGGATCTCTAATTTCTGACTTTCAAACTTGATAATCCAACATGGGTGTTGAGGGGCAAGCTGTGGAATTTATGGGGAGTTAAATTTGAGTGTCAACATCCATACTTTTTTTTATTGTTCTATTTGCATAATTGAAAATTTGAAAATCCAAAAAAGTTGGTGGGTCCACAAAATGTTAAAGGGGGAGATTGTAAAGTCCCAAATTATTTAATTGACAATTTGTGGAAATTATGCAAATATGAAATTTTGTGTTGTAACATCGATTATGGTATAACATGCGAGAAAAAGAAGTATCATGTGAAATTGGAAAAGAATATATTTCATCCGAGTTGTATTTGATTGTAAAATATATCAATTCCTATATTTATGAGATTTGGATTATATTTATGGTCTATTGATGGAATATTCAAATTTATTTATTTAAAGGATTAGATTTGGTAATTTCTATCTCCAATAGATTTGATTTTGATTAAAATATTTTACTGAGAAGGAGTTCTATTAACACAGAACTTGATTTGTGCGATCGGTCTTATATATTGAGGACATTCTGGCTGAACTGCTTACAGATTTAACTCAATAAAATTTGCATTCAGGTTTTCTTTTATCGAGAGTAGCCGAGAGCTTATATTTGTGTTCCAACATAATCAAAAATCTTTTGATCTAAGTTCATATTCGGATGCCTTAATTTTTCGGGAGGAGGAGATCTAGTGTCGACGAGTATCGAGGTCAGAGGGAGTCTGATCAAGGCGGATAGGTAGCAAGGGGAGCTTGCAAAATCCACATGTGGTAATTAGATTAGATAAGTATAGTTATATGGTGTACATTGTACTCTATCTGTCGGATTAGTGGATTTATTCTTAAATGGGCTCCACAGACAGACGTAGGTGAATTTCACCGAACTGCGTAACCAAGTTTGTGTGTCTCTGTTATTATGTTTATGTACTTGGTTAGATAATTAATGTTGGAACATAGTTGTGGTAATTAAACGAATTTAGGTAAAATCAAATTTCATTCTAAATTTTAAATTTTAATACACCATTAGTATACGTAACTAAAATTATCGATGGTCAAACATGATTTGAGAAACTTAACCAAAAAAATGTGTAGAAATAGATAGGAAGAAGGGAATGTACTATTTGATAAATGCCTTCTAATACATACAAGCTTCAAATGAATTCGTTGTCTAAATATAACATATTTTTTTATTAATCTATACAATAAAAATAGTAATCTGCATAATTTAAAAATACAAATTCCGTAAGACAACTTAGTTTTATTTTCCTTTTCATAATTTTTTTCTCAAATCAACACCAGTATGCACGTCTCTCTGATTTACCAACACCAGTTTACTTTAATCTTCTATGTCCTTGATAAATAATAAGAATAAAATTAATGAATATAAATATTTCTAAAATTAGTGTAATAATTCAGATAAAATTGACTAAATATATAAGGCAAAGTCTTGGGAAAGACCGTCTTTCCATATGCATATTGAAAGACGGGGTTGAATTAAAATTATAGAAAGGTAAAAGATTTTAGTTGCAATATTATAAATTTATTTTGTAACATGTATGAATGATATGTTTATGACCCGATTAATACAATTCAAAATTTTTATTTTAATTTTTTCAAATTAACAGGTTAAACATTGGTCTTTCCAGGAAAGACTGATTTTGAAGAGACAAACTCAAAATATAAAATCATGTTCTTTTTTGTTTTTTTTTTTGCTTTATTAATTCGGGAAATAAGGCAAGGAACATGTGGCAGAGTAATATGAACATGATTCAACCTTCCATTTTTTACTACATGAATTTTAAATTAAATCCTTGTGTACGTGTGTAACTCGGTCAAACTCAGCTGCTAAACAAACTCTACACTCCTTATAGTCCATTTGTGGAAGTTGGAATAGTTTATGCCTACAATTACTTAAGACAACAAAAATCTTTCTTTGTTTGTTTTTCTACTTAAAGAATAATACTCCCTCCGTCTCAATTTAATCTACATAAAATCTTTTTCACAATTTTTAAAAAATATGTTAAACCATTAATATATTTAATTATGTATAATAACATTAAATAAAAAATTAATATTTAAAAACTACTTATTGCGATAAATTCATTAATATCACATATGATAATATTATTGTTTATGTATTTATTCAAATATGTGGTCAAAGTTTAATAATATTGACTGTCAAATAATAAAAGTACAGTTTTAGCTGGGATAGAAGGAGTAGGGATTTTTTAAAAGTGACTAACTAATTATTTAATTAGAGCAATCATATCCAAATTTAGAAGGGATGTGATTAAATATTCGGAGTATAAAGTAAGAAGCTCTTGGATAGTTGTCCTTTCGGAGTCCGAGAGGGTGGATTTCAGAAACCCGGGCTCTAAAATTATTGTTAAAAGAAGAAAAAAAAAGACATAGGACTCACTTCCCATATTTTTCCTTAAAAAACTTAAGGGTTTTTTACTTAGAATCATGATAAGAAACAAATACTCCTGGTTTTGCATATATTTTATTCCTTATTTGTTTAGGCTTTGAATACCATTTGTACTCGTTATATATATGAATACATATAATTATAATTATTTGTTGATTTTACTTTCTATCGTGATATCAGATACGTTTTTCTAAATAACCTAATATTTTCTCACACGTTTTTCAAAAAATTCCCTTTTCTTTCTGATTCTTCGTTGTTGTCTTCTTCCTGGCACTAACGCTGAGGCAGACGTTGACTGCCACTTACAAGGTTGTTGTATGATTGGTTTGTTCTATCTCTCTGTTAGTGTTGTGGATTGTTCGTTGTTTTTGCAATAAAAAATTTTCAAAAATTGGTGTCACCGGTTCTCCACCACCAGCCCGCCGCCAATATTTTTCTCCGGCTCTCACTTTATATACGTTGCTCCGTTGTCTTCCGCCTGGGTTTTGCTTTTCTTTTTTGACAAGTCTTGGTTTCTCGTCCCCAACGGCCCTCTTCTTCTGCTCCGTCATTCTCCGGTGTTAAGGCCAAGAGGTTCTCTCGGCTAACTGTTCGACGTCCTGCTCTCTTTGCAAGCATCCAGTGTTCAATTCAAGAAAACAAGACGTGCGTGAGATTCACGCGCGCATCTTGCCCCTTTCAGGAAGCACGTGTAACCACGCACGATATGACAGAACTGCTCCACCCTTCCAGAAGCGTGTGTACACATGGACGCAACAGTAACGTGCCCATTCATTCAGCAGCGCGTGTCCTCACACGCCTGGTGATGTGATGTCAAATGCATGTATTTTCCAAGACATTTAACATCTCTTTTGTAACGTTTTTGTTGGAAGATTGC
>JAULKJ010326928.1:0-10221 GCA_032355405.1 Rubia balearica
TATCTTTCTGATTAGTGGATTTATTCTGAATTGGGCCAGACCCCGCAGACGTAGGTGGATTTCACCGAACTGCGTAACCAAGGCGTGTGTCTTGCGTGCATTATTTTATTTACGTACTTAGTTAGGACTACGCTGGAACATAGGCAGAATATAAGTTTACTAGTTAAAGCTAAAACGGTAAAACCAGTTTTTTCATATATATTTATATAATAAATTTATTTTTAATATAGTTCATTGAATACAGTTTGAATTAAAATTTGCATCCCAATTTTCCATTTTTTCCTATAAATATAATAAACGATATACTTTCTCTCGTCCAATCCTCAATTTTAAATATTACATAGAAGGTCCATTAGAGTCATAATATGAAGTAAAATATTTAAATTTAATAATATCTCTACTACTCCCTCCGTCACAACTCTATTTGAGCTCTTATTTTTTTACAGTATTTTCTATTAAAGTTTAACCGCATATTTGATAGATAAATGAACAATAATATTATCGTATATGATATTGTTCAATTCGCAAGAACGAGTATTTTTAAATATTAACTTTTCATTTGCTGTTATTATACGTAGGTAAAACTATTAACAGTCAAATATATTTTTTGAATATGGTGATAATGATTACTGTGCAAATAGAGTTGGACAGAGGGGGATATACTAGACTTGCCCTCAGAGTAAGTACAATATTATTCTCAAATGTTTTGTCAAATGGGGAATAGAACTAATGAGCTTCAAATTCTTTGTTTCTACTTTCACATATCCTTATTTTACATGATTGACACGTATAGTATAATATAAAATTATTATTATTCTTATAATTTGAATTGAATAATGAATTTTAGTTATTTAAGAAAATATTTATAGAAATTAAAATTTTGAATAAATACATATATTTTTTTTAATTATTTTATAATAACTTTAATGCGTTGAATAATGTTTGAATTAATTATCATTCACCAATTTTTTATCCCTCTAAAAATAATAGATGATCAAATGTCTTTTCATTTAAACATCTATTTTAGATTCCAGTATAGGATACAGAATATCTTTGAATGAAAGTATTGGGTAAAATCAAATCCATATTATAAAGACTAGAGGAGTTCCAGCATTGCGCGATAATATTAATTAATATATTTGAATGTTTATTTTGTGTCTTACGCTTAAATTGAAAATAAAGTTTATTTAAAATTTTAAACTTTAGTCATTTAAGTAAAAATATATGGGTTGTAAAGTGAAACAATTAATTTAGTTAGAAAGCGTTAAATACTGAATACAATAAAAACTAATTATTTTTAGAATATTTCATTTAATTTTTTTAAAAATTAATTATTTATATGTTGAAATTCATTGTGAAATGTTATCATAAGTATGTGTATCTCATTGCAATAAATCAAAATCAAAATCAAATGAGCAAATTAGTCTCACTAATTATAAAATGTCTTCATTTAACATTTAGTCAGTCTAAAATAAAACTTTATAATATATAATAGATAAACAATATGTATACATATTTCTATCAAAAGTGTCCTATCATTTTATAGAAACATCCGAATATTTTGTTATTTCAGATTATGTGTTTAATTGAATTTTATTTAGTAATACAGAGTATATATAATATATATAATATGAAATATTTATGGTTTCAAATATATCTTTAGAAGTTATATATTATAACAAAGGCAAAGTATTGGGAAAGATCGTCTTTCCATATGTTTATGGAATGACGGAGTTTAATTGAAATTATAAAAGCTAAAAGGTATTAGTTGCAATATTAAAAACTTATTATCCTCATTTACACTTTAAACCTTCGTCTTTCCATGACTTTGGAAAGACCGTCTTTCAAGAAACAGACTCTTTAACAAATTATGCTTGATTATATACAATAAATAATCAAAATCAGTAACATATTATAATATTAGTATGTTATTTTTGGACAAATTTGATTTAGGTTAGTCAAAATAACTTCAATATCCCCGGTTGACAGCACAAAGTGAATAATTTCTATTATATAGTGATTGGAATAATATATAATATATAAGATACTATTGGACTTGATTTCAGTGAAAAATCGATCAAAAGAAATAATCAACAATATTTTATTAAACATATTCAATTTTTTTCATTAATGGTGATTCTTCAAAACTAAAAAGCCATTTGAAATAAGAGAAGTCAGTTTGTTGATGAACCTCCTTTAATAACCATTGTTTCTCAGCGCGGTGTCATACAAATTCAAGTGTGAGAGAGAATCTGAATCCATTTGAATGGATGCTTTCCCTTTGAATATTTTGGAAAAGAACATTCTAGAGGAGTATTTATTTTTTAACGATTTTTAATAAAAATATTTGATCGTAAATATCTCACTTTCCTTATAATAGTGTCGCACAAAATATTAATATTTAGAAAATGGATGTCAAAATGAATCTAACGAGATACCACGAGATGTTTTTGTTATATCACTCTGTCCCACTCTAAATTGCTTATTTATTTTTTGAGAGTCAAATTTTATAAACTTTGACCATAAATATAAAATAATACTACTCCATTCCACAATGATGTTCCGAAATTAAAATGACACAAAAATTAAGAAAGTGGTGGACAAAGGATGAAAGTGGGGGAACAAAGGCTGAAAAGTGGGGGGATAAATGTTGAAAAATGGTATTTTAGGCTGATTGTTAGACTAAAAATGGAAAGAATAGATATAGAAAGATCATTGTAGGACGTCCCAAAATGAAAATTAAGAAGATCATTATAGGACGAAGAGAGTATATAAGTAATAAATATATCGTGTAAGATATTGTTATATTTGTCTTTAACATCTATTTTTCAATATCAATTTTTTACACACCACCATTATTATATGTAATTAGAGATATTTACGGTCAAAAATACACGAAAAGTAAATAAGTAACTTAGAGTAGGACGGAGGAAGTATAAATTAATATATATTTACTGTAAAAGTTTATAAATTTGATTTAAAAATAATTAAGCAATTTATAATGAGGTGGAGGGAGTATACCTGGAAAAAACCCCAGTGTTGGCAGGCGGAGTGTAATTTCTGGAGCTCTGGATTGAGTCCATCTCCAGGATGCTTAAGCAAAGCTTGCAAGTCTACGACTGGGATCTGTTGGGAGGAATTGGCATCAGAACTGGTTGGATACAAGTTCCTATCTGGTCGCACGTATCGGTCCGGAATTGAATTAGGTTTTCCCTTCATCATTTCCTGCACAAATGGTACTTTCAGAGAACTTCCAAGCTTCATCGCCTGTGATTCCATCTCTTCTGTGACTGCTCTGTTCCGGGTATCTTCTTCTTTCTAGTGTATGCATCATACGACATCCGTATGCAATATAAGTATCTACATCCGAGGCCTTGGATTGTGACTTGTCTGACTAATGCGCCATAGAATTGAATTTGGACCGTCCATCTTAGTGTAATAATCGAAAGGGTTATCCACCGGTCCCTCCACTTAGCTAAAGTTGATAAAGTCCAAGTTTAAATATAAATTAGTATATTTATAATAAAATAGGGTCTGATAAAGTTGATAAAAAAAATGTCAAAACTGATGGCCAAAGAAAGTATTAAATTAAAGTTAAAATTTAATATTAATTTTTTATACAAAATTATTACACATAGCTAAAATGATTAAAGATCAAATATAATTATTAAATAACGTCAAAAAACAAACATGTACTCCCTCTGATTTCTTAACATTGACTCCATTTTTTCTGAATATTTTTTAAGGCATATTTGAAACAATAACAGACTATAAAATTTTACGTTTTAGAAACTACATATTACGGAGAATCCAAAGACACCACAAATGACTTGTGTTATTGTTACAATTAAAGTTATTGATGATCAAATGTGTTTTGAAAAAATTTGCAGCTAAAAGGATCCAACGCTAAAAAATCAGAGCGAGTAGTATTTAGCAACCTTTTTCCACCATTTCACCTGCCCGCCCATTTTATTTGACTACATTTATCATTCAACACTCGCTTTCAGTTGATTGTTGTTGCACTCAGTTTATCCCTGACATTACATTTTCTTAAAATGTTTTTAATGTTGATTTAAATAAATAAAAAATCACTGCCCTAATCAAAAGTCCATTTCGTCTGCATTTGCTCAACACTTCCCCTCTCAACCCGCAAGTCAGTCTCATCTTCCTCCCTGTTGCCGTAGTTCCGCCGCCGATCTCGTCCGCTGCATTCTTCCAGATCCACCGCCTATCTAACTCTAGCCCTATCTCGGTTCCCTGATTTCCCTAACCCACGACCCGAAGTAGCAGCGGCACCGCCGTGTTCCTCCTCACCCGACGCTTAAGGCGTTTTTGGAGGCGAAGCTGCGATCTAGCCACAGGTTTTTGCTTTGATTTTAGTTTTTGATTTAGGTTTTTGCTGTAAAGTTGGTGGCGGAGGTTTTTGCCGTGAATTTGGTGGTGTCATTGCTTTGATTTGGGTTTTTGTTGTTAAATTAGTGGTGACTTTTGCTTCGATTTGGGGGTTTGGTTTTTGCTTTGACTTGGGATCGAAACGTTGTCGTCGAAAGTTGGGGCGGAAGAACATTGAGGTTGAAGAAGACTAAAAGGTCTCCACAACCAACAAAGAAAAGTTTCAAAACCTGTCAACCATGAATCCTGAAGATAGACTCACTCAGCGATCTTCCAGACGGCATTCTATACCATATTCTGTCATTTGTGCCCACAAAGCATGCTGTCACGACATCTGCTCCTTCCAAAAGATGGAAGGACCTTTTCCTAGGGCTTACAAATATTCACATTCAAGGCCATTTCTTTTCAAGCCTTGAAGATGTATTTTGCGGCAGAAAAGATGTGTGTAGCATATGTGAGAGCGTCGTTCATTTTTTGAACAGGAGGCTTACGCTTTGTGAGCTATCTCTGAGTTTCGATTCAATGCCAAGGGTTCCAAGGGTTGCCGGAACCTTATATAATGAGTCCGTTGTTTACTAGTCTCCTCTTAAATCGTACCAAAGTTCTTGAAGTTGAAGCTCCATTCTTCTCTGGGGTGACTCAGGAATTCCCACCAGCTGGAATATATCAGTCATCAACATTGGAGGTGTTAAGTTTATGTTGTGAAGGTATTGTCTTTAGAATTCCTGACCTTGCCTGGGCTCCTAATCTTAAGGTACCCAACCTCGAAGGAGTAAAAATGCAGTCCGAGTCCAACAATTACAGGTTTACTCATGAAACCTATCCCTTGCTAGAGGAATTGGGATTGGTAGGAATTTAGTTACCAATATTCATCGGCAGTTCTATCCTCCAAATTTCCTCGGACACTCTTAGAAAGTTGAAGATCTGTATTAGTGATCATGAATTAAGCAGATTTGACCTTCATACTCCAGATCTTCAACATCTCCAACTCCAATTTCGAGAGGATTTAGAACCAGAAGAGTGGCTAACCCCTGAGTTGCAAATCAGCACATGCAAGTTTGAATTTCTTATGTCAGCAGATTTGACTCCGTTCAGATCCGATGGATGTTATAATATTTAAGTTTTTAGCAACAAAAGGAATGTCAAGCAGCTTCATTTAACCGGAGGATGCAGGAATCTTGACATTCCACTTCCTCAATTTCCTAATTTGACCCATCTGGAGTTGACTGATATAGAAGTGAAGTCAATGTGGCGTCTTCCGCAACCAGCATCGAATCTGAAGTTGTTCGTCTATCATAAGGTGGCCAATGATGCATCGATCTTTTTTCCCCACGAGGATGTGCCACTGTGTCTTGCTCAAAGTCTTCAAGAAATCAAATTGTGCAACTTTACTACTTACTGTGAACGTATGGATGGCTTAAAATTATTGAGATATTTCTTGCGGAACGGGACAGTGCTTGAGAATATGATTGTCGAGCATTCAGGCCATGTGCGGAGATTGTTAATGTTGCAGAAGTTTGGTCTATACGCACCGAAATGTGAGCTTGTTTTCCAGGAAGCAACCAAGGATGACTATTAGTGTAGTACTGAAGCTTCTCGGTTATGGTTTTAAATACTTCTGCATGTTTTGTACACTTGAATTGTTTCTCGTAAATTTGGGTTATGGTTATCTAGTAAATCCATCGCTCTTGTGCTTTAAAATAAACTAGAGTTTGGTAGTTGCTCATATTGTAATTATATATTTTTTGTTTATTTATGTGTGTGACATGTATGTTATTGAGTAATACTTACTCCTTCTGTAAGTAGACATGTTTATTTTTTTAAGGTTTTTAACGATTATGTTTATTTTTTCACGATTTTTAACGATCATGTTTGACAATCAATATCTCTACCTATATTTAACAATTTTGCATAAAAATTTATATTTAGAAAATAAATATTAATTTAAATCTAATAATATTTTACATGATATTTTTATTCTAAATATATTAATTTATATTTACATTCAAAGTTTATCAAGTTTGAATTGAATAAAATAAACATAAAATTCGTGGGACAAAGTCAGTACACGAAACTACCAGGCTTATTCACAAATTCAAAGCAATGAATAATCTCTAGCTATCTTGAGAGCCACAGTAAGATTTACAAGCTTATCGTCTTGTTCATAGTAGCAAGCGTCAACATCAGCTCCTGTTCATCATCAATATACCAAGAACTCTCACACAATATACCAAGAACTCTCACACAATATACCAATCATCTTCTCAAAATCTAGCCAACCACTTATCAGTTACAAACTTCATACCCCACCACCAAACACAAAGCAGAAACCAAAGAACATGTCAGTATCAACCAAAAATAGCAGGGAACATTAGTAAATACAGTATTCAGAAAACTTCAGCAGCAAAGTATAAAAGAAGAAAAAGTGACCAATCAATATGGCGCGTAGGATCCTGGAGGACCATTGGTCGGATGACTCGCGACATGGCTCGGATTTTTCAGAAGAACACAGAGATGTGCCACTAGGATCAGATCTTAACAGAAATGTTTACAGACCAGCTAGAAGGGGTCCAGTCTTGGTCGGAAATGAGGAGGACTACAATCATTGAATAAGAAACTTTGTCAACTCACTGGTAGGTTTCTTTGCTGACTATAGACAATTTAGTGCAGCAAGAATGCAGTCTCATGTTGACGAATTTTGGGGTGGAGGAGTTGAGGTTATGGCAAAAGCAGGAAGATTTTATGTACTCAGATTTGATAGCCGAGTACACATGAATACAGTGCTTCACAACGGACCAATGGCACTGGAAGGAGGTCTGTTGGCACTGCGAAAATGGATACCGAATATGCTGTTTACACACATGCGTCACATACGTTTTGTTGTGGATTAGAATTTACGGGCTTCCCCAGAGTTCTAGCACCGGAGTTGGTGTCAAAATATGCCTCAGTAGTTGGAGAGGCTGAAGAAGTAGTCTTCAGAGGTATGTCAGAAATGGAAAATGCGGAATATGCTAATGTACGGGTATGGGTACTCATCCACCAACCCTTAGTTTCAGGATTCTATTTTCAGCGGAGATGTGGAGGTAGGGCGTGGATAGCAATCGGCTATCAAAAAGTCCACAGGATGTGTAGGGGATGTGGTGGAATAGGCCATGCACTGCCAGTATGCAGATTCCAAGACGATGACATACTAGAGTACTTTCTTGCGCAAAGATTTACAACATTAGGTCATGAGTTGGGAGTGGAGATTTTCAGGGATAATACACGGGAACTCTTTCCAATATCAATGAGGGTGCATAGAAACTTACCTGCAAGAAGGTTTACAAGAATTCCAGAAGATTTTGTAAGAAATAGTGAAGAAAGATTTCAAGGAAAGGATGGACAATCCCAAAAGGTTTCCTGTACCAAGAGGATGTTATCTTCAGTCCGCATGAAGCTGAACCAGATAACATGGTATATGACCCTGATTTTCCGGGGAGTCAAACGAATGCACCAAACCATGAAAGCCCAGCGGAGGAACAAAGAGGAGATCTGGGGGAGGAGACACATCAATGGGAGGAGCAAAGGGAGGATGGCAACAATTCATCGTCACCAGAGAATTACTCAGATTTTGAGATGCTCATAGGTTCAAAACCGGAAGCACCATCTACATCACAACCAGTCCGTAATCCAAAAAATGTCGAGGTTAATCCACAGCATCTACTGGAGAATCAATATGCACTTTACGAACACGATGAGATGGCTAAAAAGGAGGAAACAGGGGGAGAAGGTGCAAGAAATAATGGCTCTATCAATAAAAAAGGATCGAGGAAATCTGCAGAAAGCTAAAAATGGATAGAAACAGTTGGGTACAATCAATGCCTACTATTCTAAGTGATGACTCAGACCTGGAGGAGGATCTCACACCACCAGATGCAACACAAATGGAAGAAGAAATAGGCGAATATTCATTGAAGGGGATGTCACTGGAAGAAGTTCTTAGCAGGTCCGATAAAGGAAAAGGAAAAAGGCAGAGTGAGGAGCAGTCAATGCTGTTAAGTACAATGAATTGTACTTAACGGCATTCCCTCTTAAATCTCTCTCAGGATCCAAATTCATAATCTCACAGTAAGTCACAGAGTGAACACATTTTCCTTTCCTTGCTTCGATCCAAATTATCAAGAATCCCGCAATGGCGCCTCCAAGAATCCCGGTGTTGAAATTGTCCCATATCTCCTACAAATAGTTACGGTAATCTCTTCATTTTTAGCTTAATAACATAAATTTCACAACTAAAAATCTCACTCTGCGCAAGCAACGTGGTCGTTATATTGTTTACGATGGCTTTATAAATGTAAATGTGGGTAAAAGTATTAGGGTTGATATTACAAAGGTTGAACTAGAAATTGAACTAGAAATGGAAGAGATCGAACCAGAGATTGAAGAAATCGAACCAGAGGGAGTAAAGATATTGAGGAGATGGAACCAGAGGGAGTAAAAGATTCAACCAGGGGAAGTAGTTGCTGGTAAACTCTTGTTCTACCTTTTCTTTACTATCCCCAAATTTGGTTCAATTTGTACTCCATTTGGTTCAATCTCTAGTTGAATCTTTAATCCCTTTAGTTCAATCCCTTCAATCTCTGGTTCAATCTTTACTTCCTCCGACTTTCTCTAGTTCAACCTACTTTGGTTCAACCTACCTACGTAAATCAACCCTAATACTTTTACTCACATTCACATTTATAAAGTCAACGACCACGTTACTTGCGCGGAGTGAAATTTCTATTTGTCAAATTAATCTGATTAAAGCTAAAAAATGAAGAGATTACTGTAACTAAATGTAGGAGGCATGGGGACAATTTCATCACCATTGCGGGATTGTTGAAAGTGTCATTGCGGGATTCTTGAGAATGTGGATCGAAGCGAGGAAGGAAATTTGGTCACCTCACTGCAGATTCTAAATTTGGACGAGGAGAGAGATGTACGAGGGAATGTTGTTCAGTGCAATTGCATAGTGAAGGTGGGTGGGAATGGAATTTGTTATGCCGTGCTGAAGGTGGGAGGGGAACGGCCAGTACTGCATAGCCACTTGATTTGTTCAGTACGGATGTTGTTCCCTATCCATGACTCTGTAGCTGCTGCTGAATGCGTGTGTACATAAAGACGGAGGATTTTCGTGTTGCCGGCGACGGCAAAACTGGGGGGATCGAACCCGAGGGGACGTCCCGGTTGAGTGGCACATTTGTTTTTGGCACAAGGATTTAGGAAGGCAGAATTAGTGTTCGAGAATTCATTGAAAGGGTAAAAAGTAAATTGAGTAGATGAAAACAACCTAGAATTTGTTCCAAAAAAAAGAAAGGAGACAATATTAAAAAAATTATCTCAAAAAGAAAACTGAGTCAATGTTAAAAAACTGGGGAGTATACTGAAATTGACTGAAAATTAACCGTTACAAATGGGACGTAGTAAACAACTCCGTTGAGCACTCATTCTTCCATCAGCCAAAGACCATTGCACAATGTGATCATAATTTACGGCCTGCCACTAGAGTATCTTGCACCGGAGTCAGTGTCAAAATATGCCTCAGTAGCAGGAGAGGCGGAATAAGTTGTCTTCGGAGGTATGTCAGCAATGGAAAATACGGAATATGCCAATGTAAAGGTATGGGTCCCAATCCACCAACCCTTAGTTTCAGGATTCTATTTTCAGCAGAGATGTGGAGGTAGGGCGTGGATAGCAATCTACTATAAAAAAGTCCACAGGATGTGTAGGAGATGTGGTGGAATAGGCCATGCACTGCCAGTATGCAGATTCCAAGACGATGACATACTAGAGTACTTTCTTGCGCAA
>JAULKJ010326938.1:0-10221 GCA_032355405.1 Rubia balearica
CTAGAGAATCACCATTCACCCAATTCAGAGAATCCCAAACCGTAAAAAAAGGAAAGAGAATGATTAAAAATACCAACCAAACATTAACTAAAGGATTCATTACGCTTTATTCCCTTTCCTCATTCCAATTCCTCCAAACCAAACAGCCCCTTAGTTTAACAATGGAGAAGGAATATGTTCTTTTCCATTCCCCTTGTACCTGTTTGGTTCAAGAAAAGGAAACAAACTTTGATTTCTAATACAATGCATTTAAAAAAATCATATTCATATATAAGTTAATCAAGCAAACTACATTAGGAACTAAATTAATCAACCAAAATAATAACTTAAATTATTTATATAATAAATTAAAAGAAAATATATGAATCATTATTTATAGTATAAATTATGAAATAATATTATATTTTATGAAAATAATAGTACTTATAATTTTATTAATATTCTACTCATATACAACTCAAAAGGTAAATTTATTATATTATTTTTTACTATGTATGATATTAATTTTTTAACTTAATTTTTTTAAATTAAAGTATATATTACTACTTAATTTATTACTGTTTATATTATAAATTATAAAATAATTTTATTTATATAAAAATAGTATATCTATAATACAACTATTCTTCAAACTATAAAGTTAAATAATAATATGATTTTTTTACAAAACAAAATGGTTCATATTTTTATTTAAATTCGATTCATATGTAACTTGAAAAATAATACCATAATATTTTATTTAAATAATAATAAAAATATTATACTTTTTATTTTGATAATAAATTATAGTATAAATAATATTATTTATTATTTTAGTTTGTAAGAAAACTATAGTTTTAGTAATATCCAGCCAATATACAACTCAAAAAAATTATAATATTATTTTTCATTAGTGTTATTAAATTTCTTTGTATATAATAAATTTAAGTTGAACTATAGAAATACTATTTAATTAATTTATTCTCTTAAATATAGCAATACATATATATGATTAATGTTCTACCCAATTCATTTTTGTACGAGACTAAAATCTTAAATAACAGTAAAAAATACTAGATATTTTTCCAAGTATATTTATTGTTTAAGAATTTGAAACGTTTTAGAGAAAATAAAAATATGTTAGTAAAATAGTTTTTACTGTTTGGAAACGAAACAAGAAATATGGGGAATCAGAATCTCTGGGTGAGAGTTGAGAATCGTGATTCACCGAATTGGGAGAATCCCAAATCGTAAAAAAGGGAATGAATAAAAATACTAACCAAATATTAAATTAGGGATTCATTATGATTCCCCCAAACCAAACAGCCCCTTAGATATTGTATAATGGTAAAACTGTTATGAAATTCCTATTGTGGTTTTACTTTATTAAATAATCAATGTCTCTCTTCCATATCAGCATTTGAAATCACAAAGAAACCATTTCATTCTTCTCTATCTTACTCATTAATTTTACCTTTAATAATTAATTTAAATAAATTTACGTAACAAAATAAATTGAAATGTGAAATTTAATAATATACTTGTAATTTTGAATTGAATTTTATTTTTTAAATTTTAATATTTAAAATTAATATCAACTTTTAAAAATTATTTTATGAATCAGAATTTAAAAGAACCATATTTTTTTAAAATGTAATTTCAATTTTTAAAAAGAACCAAAATTTAATTTATATGTTGAAAATAAAAATGAGATTTTTTTCGATTTTAAAATAGCTCCAAAAAATAGAATTTTTTAAATCCAGATTTAAAAAAAATCATTTGGGAACCTGGCACCACCTTATTGGGCCAGGTGACCCAAGAAGGTTAAAAAATATTATAAAGGGGGAGACATTGGGTGCCACGTGGTCCAATCAGCGGGTGCCACGGGGCACCCTTGTTAAAAAAAATAAAGGAATGCGCGTCAGACATTTTGCAGGCATCCCGTGGGCTTCCCTTTGGTTTCAGAACTCGGGAGGGCTCAATTACCTCCGACCGGTTAGCGGTCTTAATTCGTTGAGACAGCTTTGAAACCCCTATTGTATGGGTTATCGGTTTCAGTGTGGTTTCAATTTGATTTTAGTTTTTAATTGAAACCACTCTGAAATCCCCCACTGTACATGCTCTTAGGTCTTAAAACAAAAAATAAACTTTCATTCTAAACTGACAAATCATACTTCCTCTATTTCTCTATTTGTGACACCATAGGTATAGGCGCTTAGATTTAGGTGAAGAAAATAGGTGGCTGAAATTGAATGTCATCAAGTAAAAAGTAGAATGAACGGATAAAATTGAAAGAATTTTGCCAAAAAATGAAAAGTGTGCTGTTTAAAAAAATATTCCAATAAGGTAAGTGTGCCACAAATATAAAAACGGGGGTTGTAGATAAATTTATTTTATACGTTTCGTTGGATGTGGCACCATAACCCTAGGTGTTTGGATTTAGGTGAATTAAATGAGTGAGTAAAATTGAAGTTAGAAAGAGAAAAGTTGAATGAGTGGATGAAATTGAATTTAAAAAGGGGAAAATAGAATGAGTGGATGAAATTGAATTTAGAAATAAAAAATAGAATGAGTGGGTGAAATTGAATTTAGATAGGGAAAAGTAGGATGAGTGGATAAAATTAAATGAATCTTGCTATAAATGGAAAGTGTACCAAATTCACAAAAATAACAAAAAAAGAAAATGTGATACATCCAATGAATCATATGACTTAATCAAATTACTCCCTCTGTCCCAAGTTATTTTGCAGAAAGTGAAACTTTGGCTGCAAAAAGGAACGGTAAAAAAAGGAATAAAGTGACTTGAAAAAACTGATTCAAAAGTTGAAAAAGTGAAGAAAAGTACTGCGTGAATAGTGCATTTAAATATGGGACTAAAACTTCCCACCAAAACTAATCTTTGCCTCCAAAAAATTCAGCTTTGGAGCCAATATACAACTTTTTAGATATTGTTCATTACAGTCCAAAATTTACAACTTTAGCTATAAATATTATTGCATCTCAAACTTCTAACCCTATTAAACCCACACAAAAGCTCTCATAAAAAGTTTGGCCAGTTCTTGAGCTCCAAACCCTCTTCTTCATTCCTTTTTTTTCATCATTGAGCTTGGAGGCTATGATGGTGGGCAGCAATTTGACAGATGAACAGCGGCAGGAAGTTGCCCATCTTCTTCTCCAGAACATAAAAAAATGGGCAAATCAATAAGAACCATCTGCACGATCGGGGCACGAGTGAGGCAACAACTGACAACGGGCCAACCAGTGAATGCCAATTTAAGAAGACACATGCGGTGAACAAGAAGCCAATCGACCTCGATGCCTTAATGGCGCTTCCACTAAGAGATAGGCGAACCTGCAATAGCACAACAACAGGTTTACACATGGGTCAAAGCACAGTTCAAAGAGTAATAGCAAACAAAGAAGTCTGGAGCCACATTAACACTGTTCATCCAAGTTTGATACAAGCATGCAAACAATCAAGGTTGGAATGGTGCCTAACTAACCTGGAATGCAATATGATGTTCAAGGACATACACAACGCCATCCACATAGACGAGAAGTGGTTCTATCTCACAGAGACAACAACCAGGTTTATTCTAGCCCCCAATGAACCCGAACCATACAGAATAACTCAAAGAAAGCATTAAATTTCAAAACTTATGTTTTATGTGCTATTTGTAGACCTATATATGATCTAGAGGGCAATGTTATGTTTGATGGGAAAATAGGGGTCTTTCCATATATGGAGTACATAGCAGCCAAGTACACAACAGTTAATAGACCTAAGGGTACCATGGTTCTCACACCCATTCAGTCAATCAATAGAGAATTCATCAAGCGTAAACTGATTTATGAACTCATACCAGTCATAAAAGCAAAATGGCCACTTGGGTAAGTAAACATATTTTCATACAACAAGGCAATGCCACATTCCATGTTTATGCTAATGACCCTGAATTTTAGTTGCGGCCACCTCAAACGGGTTTCATGTCCAATTAGTGTGTCAGCCTACCAAATCACCCAACCTAAACATTCTGGACTTATGGTTTTTAGCCTCAATAAAAAGTTTGCAATACCAAAACCCTAGTACAACACTACAAGGTTTACTAAGTGTTGTGAATGATGCTTTTGAAAGAGAGGACCCAAAAGTAATAAATAAGATTTTCCTCAGTTTACAAAATGTAATGGGAGAAATCATGAAGTGCAAGGGTGGGAATGATTTCAAACTGCCACATATGGGAAAAGATCGTCTAAGGAGGTTGGGAATGCTTCCATACAACATCATTGTGGATTCTAAGCTGGTATGGAGCTCTTTAAAGTACATGATCTGGATAGGATGGACCAGGAAGGTTAGGGATCTGCTTCTAAGCATGAAAATAGTTCAATGAAGGAATAATCATCTTATTTTTGCTGGGTTGTGCTTCTAGAATTAGTTATAGGGTAAACATACAGTGTATTTTGTGAATGTATGTTTATAGGGCAACCTTGTAAAAGCTAGGATGGCCGAAATCCCTTTTGAATGCAAAGTCCGAAAGATTTATTTAAAAGTAGACTAAGAATGGAGTAAGGTAAAAAAACAGGTCATGTCTAGAATATTCAAACAATGGCAGGTCAGGTACACACAATCAATAATAATAAAGTGGGGACAAACACTGCAATGCTTCCATCCAAATGTTTTTAACATAACATGGTTGCTGCCTAAGTATTTAATTAAACAGGTGTCAATATTGGTGGCGGTCAACTAGGTAGGATCATTTACACAAATAATTTTGGAGCTATTTTCAATCACAATCATGTCCCGCCAAGTTTCAGATAAGTTTATAGACTAATAATCATAGTTGCATGTAGTATTCATTCATCACAGCTTCATCATCAATAAGGGTCAAGCATCATATCCACAACACATATTTGACATGCATGTCATGATGTGTTAAACAAAATCACATGTTATTGCTCAATTTACAGCTCCGAATCACAAATATACCAAGTCGGGTTAAGTGAAAATTAAAAGACACATAAGCAAGGCCGCATATTAAAATATTCAGTATCAAACATAGTTTCTCCCTAAGCAACAAACAAGGACCATCCTGCACATCATAAGGCATAGTGTTAGTTTACTGTTAACATCTCAGAAGAAGAAAAAAAACAAAGAGCAAAATATGTGGATAAAAACAATCTGATGGTAGTGAATATATTTTTTCCTCAAAAGACTGAGACTGTGGCTCACAGCCATCCCTCATAGTCTTTTCATACATAGCATACATCTAACGTCGGACACTGGAAGAGGCATGATCTTTTTTCATCCAAGGTCTATCTTCTGGAGGGAGTTCACGTTTCGGTCATGAGCCAGAAAATAAGGCTGCCCGGGTTTCAAAAAAATCCGGCTCACCATATTTAGGGTACTCATCACCCTTAAAATAGACATAGGGAAGAGGGTCTGACCATGAATCAGAATCTAAATCCTCCGAATCAGGGGCTAAATCTGATTCGGGTTTAGTCATGGGCTGTCATTCAGTGAGATGTTGTGACTTAGTTAGGATTTCTGGTTCAGGGGGGCTATGATTCAGTTAGGGGTTCTGGTTCAACGGGAGGGGTAGGGTTATGA
This sequence comes from Rubia balearica, assembly GCA_032355405.1. Classification (NCBI taxonomy): domain Eukaryota; kingdom Viridiplantae; phylum Streptophyta; class Magnoliopsida; order Gentianales; family Rubiaceae; genus Rubia; species Rubia balearica. Next base: position 5,585 of record JAULKJ010326938.1, read on the forward strand.
TTCAGTGTCAAAGAGGGGGAGAAATTAATAAGGCTGAAATGTGTGGCAATGGGTGTATCCCAAGTGCTATCAGAATCAGAATTGTAAGGGTCTAGGGGTTGTGAATCAAACTCAGTTGTTGCAAGGGGTGACTCACTTTTGGGTTCATTCAATGGAGGGCATGGGGAAGATGTTTCATGCCCAGCCAATACCATATCACGGTGAGCCATGATGAAGGCTAATTAGGTTAGGGTTTCAGAGACCAGGGGCTAATTGGGTTAGGGTTTCAGAGACTAGGGTTCTAGGCAGGGGTAAAGAAACAACAAGAACACGTTTAGGTTAGGGTTCTAGGCAAAGGTAAAGAAACAGAAATGATAAGTTCAGGGACTAACTAGAATAAGACTAGACAACAAAGCAAATAAGTTTAAGTGACAAGACTAAGAACTATAGTTTAGACTCAGTTTTGTCAAGTTTAAGAACTACAGTTTGAACAAGTTTAGGTGAGCCAACCAGCTTAGACTCAGTTTAGATATCAAGAACTACAGTTTATACTAACGAGACTAAGATTAGACAACAAAACAAACAAGTTCTGGGATTTGACAACAATATCAGTTATGGGAGTCCAAAAAATGTGTAAGACTAATAGATCTGGTACAAAACAACACATGCGAAACTACAATGGAGCAAAAAAATGTTAATACACAGTGTCTATGATGAAGAGCAGGTTGAATATAGGCCAGAAATACAAACAACACACAAGTTTATCACCTTTTTAACACGAGTTCTATTCTAAAAACCCAACATTGACATGATTTAAGATTAGAATCAAGAGAAAAGGACAAAAAATGACAAGCAAGTTATAGATCTATTACAGATATGAACATGCAAGGGCTATGTCACACATAAAACATGAAAATTGACCCAAGAAACACAACAATACTAAAAAAAATAGAGAGAACAAATGCATATAATAGCTCAAAGATGAACGATAGGAACGCAATCGGACCCGACAACAAAAGAATGTGCTCAAATGGTAACCCAACAAAGAAGAACCTCCGATTTCAACCAAAATCCCCAAGTTTATCGATTAAAACCCTAACCCGGAGCCTAGATGGTGTGCTATAAATAGAGATCGGAAAAACTTGTTCAACTTTTTGAAAACCCCAATTAAAACACAGAAGCCCTAATCAATGAACATAAAGTTGCGATGAACATGTAAATTACGACCACTAACTACGATTCAAAAGCAAGAACAACATAAAAAGAGGGAACAATAGTGGAAAAGCACAGAAGAACAACGAGAGAAATGGCTAGGGTTTGATAGATTGAGAGAGAATGGAGAGGAGAGTTGGAGAATTGATGAGAGAAGTGAGAGAGTTGAGAGAGTAAAAGTTTTCAGATGGGGAAAGTGGACTATTGAGAGCAGTAATAGAGCAATAGGAAGAGTAAAAGACAAGTCCATGTGATGTTGGCAGGTGTGTTGGGGGATTAAAATGGATTCCCATACCTGCCACTCTCATTGGGGAACGTGTAAATGGAGAGAATCTCTCCCTAATTAATCAGCCATTAAGGCTGTAAATAAGTAATGGTCAATGGGCATTTTTGTCTTTTTACAATGGGTCAAATGGGTTGAAATTGGTAAAAGCCGATCTTGTGCAATTTAGGCTAGGACAGTTCAAAATAGAAGGTGTGCAGTTTAACCCGAGATGGAGGGAGTAACTAATATGATGATTTTGTTTTTATTTATTTCTACGAGTTTTCTATAAATTAATTTTAAGTTTTTTAAATGTATATTAATGTATAGATAATTATGATTGACCCTAATTGTTATTGAACGAAATTTTTTATAATTGGTTTAACGTTAATCGGTCAAACAAGAAATTTTCTCTAAAACAAATGTCTAACTCTTTCTTTGAGTTTGGCATTATAGTTTTACGTGATTGGATTTAGATGAATGAAACGAGTGAATTAATTGAATTTAGAAGAAAAAAAAGAATGAGTAGATAGAATTGAAAGAATCTTGACAAAAAAAGTGTGTCAAATTCACAGAAATGGGAGAAGTACTATTTTGCATTATACACTGCACAAATATTCTACTCTGCATGCAAAATTGGTTGAAACTTTTTAAAAACAGTTAAGGATGAGATTCAAATATAATTAAAAAATATTATATTTGACGAATTAGTAAATGCGTAAAATAATAATATATAAAAATTGATAATTAAAAAAAAGCACAATCTAATTAGTTCACTGTAATAGTATAGACGTCAGTTTAATTGACATGCAATTAAATTATCCTTGCAATATACTCTCTTCGTTCTACAACTATTGACCACTTTTCTATTTTATTCCACCTTATAAATTTTGGTCACATTTAAAATTTACCTATATTAGTAAAATTGAGTGATCGTTAGTTGAGACACATCAATTTTCTTAAATATTGAGCTAAAAAAAGTAAGCGTTCATTAGTTATGAATCGGAGGAAGGATGTACTAGTTACTGCTCAAGCATAATTGGGTTGAAATTTCTCTATACCTACAACTAATTTTATTTTTCCAGAAAATAGAAACAAATCATATTCTAGTATTCCCTCCATTTCTTTATTTGTGGCACAGTTACGTTATTGGAATTTTTTTGGAAATGACACTTTTTATTTTTGGCAAGATACATTTAATCTCATCCACTAATTCTACTTTTCACATTCTACATTCAATTTCATCCAATAATTTCTTCATTATAAATTCAAAAGTCTAAATTTAGAGTGACACTGTTAATGAAACATGAGAGAGTATTGACTTTGAGAGGATAAAGTCACAGGTATTTCAAGTCCCAGCACCATAAAGGGTTCATCATAATCGATCCAATCCAATTTTTATAATAGCTGTGAAACAAAGGAGCTTTAGGAACAATTAACGCTGATTTAAAGTTTGGTCAAAATCTATAAAGAAAAGTGGAGAATCTTTACGCAAGATTTAGAGGCACGACCAATATATATTCTGCCCAATCTAGTTTTCTAATATTGGTTTCGTTTGACTGCAAAAATTTTCAAGACATGTTTGACTATTAATAACTTTAATTATATACAATAACGCACTTCATGTGTGATGTCTTTGAATTCTCCTTAACATGTAATTTCTAAAAAGTAAATTTTTATAGTCCGTTATTGTATGATATGAAAGTTATTGGTGGTGGTCATACATATCTTGAAATTTTTTTAAAAAAAAGAGTCATCGTTAATAAACCAGAGGGAGTACTATTCTTCTTTCTATTATCCCCATAATCAAAGGATTAATCAACAATCAGGTCTCCTAATGCCAATACGTTCCCGCTAAGATGTGCTTTTGTGGGATCCCTTCCCGACAGTGCTATTTTCATCACAAATCCATCTCAAAATAATACTTTCCTCCGTTTGAATCACTCATACAGCTATCCTTGTTTTATAAAAATGCAAAATGATTTTTTAAATATTTGGCACACTATGGCACGGATATTTACAAGATGTTGAAAATTATAGGTAAAATAAATAAATAAGTTTAGAGTAGGTTCGCTGACAGACAGGTTGTCCATAAATTTATGGACATGCAACATATTTTTTACTTTATACACCATATTTGTTAAATTACATACTAAATATAGAAATTTTAAAATACTTTTTTATACTATATATTTTTATATTTTCACATTCAAATACATACTATTACTTGTTTATCTTTTATAATAAAATATTTAAATTCTACAAAGAATTACAAAATTTGAGGTAAAAATCATTGTAGACTGTCCATAAACCTATGGAAAGCCCACCTTTACTGAGAGTTTCTCATAAGTTTAATCTAGAACTTATTCTATTTTAAAATGTTTATAAAAAAAATATTGAGAGTGTATTAATTATTAAAAAAAGAAAAGTATTTTTGTAACTCTACCTAATTGATATAAGTGTCAATATAACCTTCCAGTGTTCGAAAGTGCCAATATAATCCTCTACGATAACTTTTAGTTGGATTTTTGTAAAAATAAATTTTTGTCCTTCTGAAAAAATAGTGAATGACTTTATTACTCTTAGAGTCATTAATACCCCAAAATATTTTCATCGGAACGCTATCGGACCGCCGCCGTACCATTGTCGGACTATCGCCGTAACATGTAGGGTTATACCAGCACATTAGAAAAACTGATAGGATTGTATCAACACATTCATAAAAATTGTAGGGTTATATCAGTACATCCTATAGAATATAGGGGTTTTGATGATATTTTGTTTGTTCTGTTTTGTTTAGTCTGGATTGATGATTGAATGACCATTGGTGTTATGTGTGGTTGTTATTTTGCTGTGTTATTCGACTTAGGGTTTCTAATATTGATGATTTTTGAAATGAGGCTACGATATGTGATTATGATGTTTAATATGAATGACGGTGTTATGATGCCGAATTTTATGGTGTGTAAGACTTTGTAATGATGCGAAAATGATGTGTATGATGATATGGTCGTCCGTTAAGGCCAGCCGATACCACACACTTAACTTTTATAATATGTGCTAATATAACCTTACACTTTTTACAAATATGGTGATATAACCCTATAAGTTTTAGGAATGTGCTGATATAACCCTATCATTTTTCATAATGTGTTGATATAACCCTACCTGTTACGGTGGCGAT
>JAULKJ010326958.1:0-10220 GCA_032355405.1 Rubia balearica
CGACCACGCTCCATAAACTCCATTTCAACCAGCCTGCTATTTATGCAATATTGGGGCAATAATCTGGAAACTTCTGCACTTAAGCACGAAGTTGTATGCATCGTTGAACATAGTTGGAAGGTAGTATCATGCCCGAATTATCTTCTTCGCAATTGTTTGAGACTCTGATGCATTCCATATATCCCTTCGTGTACTTCTATCAAGATCTCTTCTGCTTGTAATGGTTCTACACACTTTATCCATGGAAATAGGAAACCTTTTTTTGTACAGGAATCCAGCTTCATAAAATTAATTGTAAGATCGTAGTTCCAACTTTCTGGACTGTACCTTGTCTGTTGGAAACTTTCCCCTTACGAAGCTATCTATTAGCGGTGTTATCTAGTTTTCTTCTTCCGTTTGAACCGTTGACACAATTATAATAATTTCTGTACTTCTGTCTGGAATGACTTTCACTTTTACATCTTTGTGTCTGATCAATGAATCAAACCTAACTAATGCTAGCCTACTCAAGGTAAGTGCTTTTGTATTTTCACTTCTTGGTACATATTGGATATTAAAGTATTCGAGTAAAGTGATGAGCTGACAAACTCCCCTTGAATATTTTATCAGCTATTCTTCCCACACTTTGTATTCTCCCCTTACTTGTTGGACTAATATCTGTCAATGGCTAAAGCACTGAATAATTTAAACCTTTATCATTATTATAAGATCTAAGCCACATATTAATGCCTCATATTCCGCTTCAATGTTGGTGAGCGGAAAGTCGAAAGGAAGTGAGTATCTGTGTTCCTCTTCTTCTAGGTTAACTAATATTAGTCTCGCACCGCAACCTTCTTAGTTGAATGCTCCATCCACAAATAGTTTCCATATGAAATCTACCCACTTGGATTTCTCTTTGTTGATTCTGAGATTCTGCAGTGCCTTTTTGTCTTGTGCATCTTCGGTCGTCATCTCTGCAATGAAGTCTACTAAGGCCTATGCCTTGATTGCAGTTCGTGGTTGGAACTGGATTTCATATTACCCCATCTGAAAAGCCCACTTGGTCATTCTATCGAATGCTTCAGGCTTGCTGAGGATGTCTTTGACTGGGTGATAAGTATAGATGACTATCCGATGACTATGGAAATAGGTTCGCAACCTTCTTGCTGAGTACACCAAAACTAGAATTAACCTCTCGACTGGCATGTACGCTCTCCATGCACCTTGTATTATTATACAAATGTATTATACTGGTATATATTTTTGGCCTTCTTTCCGTACTAGAACCGAGCTGAATGCGTTCTTCGAAACTACTAATACAGATTTAAGGTTTCTCCCGAGATTGGTTAATTCAATTTAGGAAATGCCTGGACCTATTTCTTCAAGGAATTATATGCCTTTTTACTTTCTTCGTTCCAGCTAAATTTTTTTACCTTCTTCAAGACTTCGAATAGTGGATACACTATTTTTACTTCCTTAACTATTCGTTGTAGAGGAAAGTTAACTATAACTTGTATTTTATCTGGATTGGCCTCGATTCCCCTGGAGAATCCCTTATATCTTAAGATTTTCCCTGCGGCTATTCCAATTATGCATTTCTTAGGATTAAGCTTCATGCCGATCTCACTTAGTGTATATAATGTCTCTTTCAAATCCTCCGCAAAACTGCCTATATTTATACTCATGACAACTATGTCATTAACATATGTTTCCACATCCTATTTGATTGCGAAATGCACTGTCGATCACTCTCTGATATGTTTCTCCTGTATTTTTTAGGCCAAATGGAATTTTCACATAATTTTTTTTTCAAAGCTTGTTACGAACACTGTATTCTCTGCATCTTCAGGATTCATTAATGTTTGGTGTTATGCTTTATATGCATCCAAAAAGGCAAGGGTATTGGGTATTTTATCCTCACAACCAGTTCGCTTCCCTTTCAATCTTTTTTGTATACCCTGAACTATAGTCCTATCGGGTGACTTCCACCTGTCCATTTGCGTAAGGATGGGTAACAGAACTGAATTTCTGTGTAATTCCTAACTTTGAGCACCATTCGGTAAAGACTCCGCTAGTGAATTATGTGTCATTGTTCGTGACGATAGTTTGTGGCACCCTTAAGTGAAAAACTATGTTCTTCAAGATGAAATTTCTTGTTAGCTCTGTTATTACTCTTCCCAGTGGCTTGCTTCCACCCATTTGGTGAAGTAGTCAATTTCCGCATTTAGGAATCTTGCACTGTTAGTACACTTTGGGAAAGATCTAGCCTACTCAAATACGGCCATGCTCCATAAACTCCTGTTAAGCCAGCCTGCTGTTTATGCGATACTGGGGCATTAATCTGGAAACCTTTGCACTTAAGCACATAGTTGTATGCATCGTTGAACATAGTTTGCCAGTAGTACCCTGCCCGAATTATCTTCTTCACAATTGTTTGAGATACCTGATGCATTCCGTATGGCCCTTCGTGTACTTCTATCGAGATCTCTTCTTCTTGTAATTACACTACACACTTTATCCATGGAGATAGGAAACTTTTTTTTGTACAGGACTCCACCTTCATAAACATAATTGTGGGATCATAGTACCAACTTTGTGGCTTGTACCTTGTCTGTTGGAAACTTTCCCCTTACGAAGCAGTCTATCAGCAATGTCATCTAGTTTACTTCTTCCGTTTGAATCGTTGACATAGTTGTTATTTCTGTACTTCTGTCTGGAATGACTTTCACTTTTACATATTTGTGTCCGACCAATGAATTAAACCCAACTCTTGCTAGCCTACTCAAGGCATGTGCTTTTGTATTTTCATTTCTTGGCACATGTTAGATATCAAATTATTTGAGTTGAGCGATGATCTGACGAACTCCCCTTCAATATTTTATCAGTTATTCTTCCCACACTTTGTGTTCTCCTCTTACTTGCTGGACTGCTATCTGTTAATCGCTAAAACTCTTAAAACTTTTGACCTTCATCCTAATTGTAAGATCTAAGCCACATATTAATGCCTCATATTCTGCTTCAATGTTAGTGAGCGGAAAGTCGAAAGGAAGTGAGTATCTGTGCTCCCCTCCTTCTGGGTTTACTAATATTAATCTAGCACCAAAACCTTATTTGTTGGATGCTCCATCCACAAACAGTTTCCATGTGACATCCACCCACTTGGATTTCTCTTTTTTGATTCCAAGATTCTGTTGTGCCTTCACGTCTTGTGCATCTTCGCTCATCATCTATGCAATGAAGTCAACTAAGGCATGTGCCTTGATTGAACTTCATGGTTGGAATTGGATTTCATATTGCCTTAAATCAATAGCACACTTAGTCATACTACCAGATGCTTCAGGCTTGCTGAGGATGTCTTTGACTGGGTGATCAGTATAAATGACTATACCAAGACTGTGGAAATAGGTTCACAACCATCTTGCTGAGTACACCAAAACTAGAATTAACCTCTCGACTGGAATATATGCTCTCTCTGCACTTTGCAGTATTCTACAAATGTAGTATACTGGTATATGTTTTTTCCTTCTTGTCGTACTACAACCGAGCAGACTGCATTCTTTGAAATTTCCGTGTACGGATTTAAGTTTTCTCTCAAGATTGCTGAATTCAATGTAGGCAATTCCTGGACCAGCTTCTTCAAGGAATCATATGTCTTTTTTATTTCTTCGTTCAAGCTAAACTTCTTTACATTCTTCAAAAATTCGATGAGTGGATACACTATTTGTACTTCTTTAAATATTCGAGATCGAGGAAAGTCTACTATAGCTTGTATTTTATCTGGATTGGCCTCGATTCCCCTGGAGGATCCCTTATATCCTAATATTTTCCCCGCGTCTACTCCAATTATGCATTTCTTTGGATTAAGCTTCTTGTCGATCTCACTTAGTGTATCCAATGTCTCTTTCACATCCTCCGCGAAGCTGCCTATCTTTTAACTCATGACAACTATGTCATTAACATTTGCTTCCACATGATATTTGATTGCAAAATGCACTGTCGATCACTATCTGATATGTTTCTCCTGCATTTTTATGCCAAATAGCATTTTCACGTAAAAAAATATTCCAAATCTTATTACAAACACCGTTTTCTTCATCTTCTAGATTCATCAGTATTTGTTTGTCACTTTATATGCATCCAAAAGGCTTGGACTTCTTACCCTATAATCGCTTTGACTAGCTAATCAATGTTATGCAAAGGATAAAAATCCTTTGGGCATGCCTTGTTTGGATCAGTGAAGTCTTTAAACATTTTCCATCATCCGTCTGTATTTTTTACCATCACTGGGTTCACCAACTATTTTGGATATGTTACCTCCTTCAGAATATCAGCCTGAAGCAAAGTTGTAACTTCTTTTTCAATTGTTTTTTGCCTATTTCTAGCGAAGCTTCATTGCTTCTGCTGAACTAGTTTCACCGATTCTCTAATGTTCAGGGAATGGGTAGCGATGCCTGTGTTAAATCCTCCCATGTTCTGTACACTCCATACTAATGTATCCTTATGACTTCGGAGGACTCTTATGACCTTTTGTTTCTCCATATCTGGAAGATGATTCCCAATTTTGACGCACTTAGAAGTGTCATCGTCATCCAGAGTGACAACTTCAGTTTCTTCTCCCTGATCTACTGCTGACTCACATTTCGTGAGTGAGCTGTTATTTGAGACAGTGCCAACAATATTCGTTTGCTCAAAACCTTTCCTTTCTTTCAGTGAGATGACCATGCTCTGTATCACTATTTGTTGGTTTCCTCTTATTGTTGTGATTCCAGCTGGAGTCGGGAACTTCATTACTAAGTGATATGGAGACCATATCGCCTTTGTTGCTTTTATCAAGAATCTTCCAATAATAGCATTAAATGTACTTCGCACATTAATGACCACCAAATTGCACATGATGGTACAATTTCTATCACTTTCATCAATGGTAAGCATATTGTCCAAGGGTGTCTCTGCTCCGCCCTCTTGAATCCTAGCTTATCAGACAAATCAACAAATAGGATTTCAACTGCACTCCCATCATCTACAAATACTCCATGAACTATTACATTTCCAATTTTAGCGATGATGACCATTAGGTCATTATGAGGTGAAGCGTTAGGAACCACATCGTCTTCGCTAAATGTGATTGTTTTGTCTGAACGAAGCCATTTGTCTGTAGGCTCTTGTGGTGGCAAATATCTAGCCTTGTCTTTCCAAGCATTATTGGATAGTGACTCAGTTCACCCATGTATAGACAGGATCACTTTCCAGGATACTCGGTCACTGTATCTTCATCATAATCCACCACTGCTGTCATCTTCTGATGTTTGTTCTTCGTGTTCCCAATGCCCTGATTTTTTTCCACGGAGCTCCTGGCCTTGTTGGTTTTTTTTTTGTAACGGATTCTCTCATCTTATCTCTTGTATTGGGTCAAATAGCCGTTTCTCAGGTTCTCCTCTATCCGTGTCCTCAATTCTCTATAATAATCGATATAATGGCCATGGTCTTTGTGGAAAGCAGGGTAATACTCTCTGGACCTTTTATCCGGAGGTGCTATCATTGGTACTTGTTCGAGGAATGATTCCCTGTTTGCTTGCCGTATTTTCCTTCTTGAGTTTTTCAGGGATGTCTCTTGGAATGATACGCCCTGCATCCTCGATTATCTTCCCTTGAAAGGGATGTTTTCTTTCCCTTTATTTATAAACCCCTTTTGTGCATCTTCCGTCATTGTTTTTGCGCCTTGCTCTTACTCTATCTTACGGTTGTTTTCTTCCTCAGTTCTCACATTTTGCTCGATCATTCTTTGCAACTTTCTTGGATTTTCGAACATGTTTTTTGTAAGTTCCTTGTAGAACTCTCTTGACCACATGCCCCCTGTAAATGCACGCAAAGAATATTGGAACAACCATTTTCAAAACTACAAACTTTCGCTGATGAACCTATTGTGATATTCAACGAGGTTCTCATCACTTCGTTGAGCCAGTTTATTTAGGTCTGTGATTGTTTTGGTGAACTTCTACTTCTGATAGAGGTGACCCAAAAATAAATCTGACAACTGTGCTCAAGACTTATTGCTTCCTTTGGGAAAGTCTTCGTACCATGGGATCGCTGTTCCCGATAAGAAAATAGGGAAAGCTTTGTATATCAATTCAATTTCTGCATCATGAAATCTCATGCCGTTGCAATATGAATGCAGGATTTCTTTAGGATCCATGGTTCCATCATAGATTTTGACGTGCAAAAGAAGCTTGAAATCTCTTGGCATCTTAAAATCTTGAAGATGGGGTGCCAATGGTAATTTATATTCATCATCATCTGCCACTATCCCCTTCAACTCATCTTTATACACAAGACACTCATGCCCTTGAGTTGGTATTTTATTTACCCATGGGCATATTGGCTTTAGCGTGGTTAAAAACTGATTGTATAGGCTTTCTCTGTCTGCTTCTAAGAACACTGTGAAATCTCTCCTTTCCTTTTCTTGATCTGTGTTAGGAGACTTTGTTTACTCCTCATCCTCTTCCGTATCTTCCCGGTTATTTTCCTTTTCACTGCTAGGGACATATGCTTGGTTTTGGCCGAGATTCATGCTTTTGTTGCGTCCAACCATTTGTTCTTATGTCGGATGGTTGTGACTTTATCACTTCTGGTGAAATATGTAATTTACTTTAGGAATTTTGAAATGAAAAAATAATTCATCCCCACGGTCAGCGCTAAATGATATGGTAATCCAACCAAGTAAAGCATTTGTCGTTCACCATTAAGTATCTCTTCCTACAAAATAGATCCTGGAAGTGACTACAAGGAAAACACTTTGACGATCAAGTCAGTCTTTCCTTTGAGCATTAGAATTGCTCAGTTTAGTCTCACTTACCTTCTTGAGTGCTAATATCCTTGTATTTATAGATGTATGCAATCGTGGTTCCGTATTGTCAGCGTCTGAGATCGTGGGTTGCATCATGGTTCCAACAATTTTGGTTTCGGTTAAACCTCCAAACGTGGTTCCACCTTTATTTGTTCATGGCCGAGTCTCAAACTAGACTCCACCTTTCTCGGTTCTTTGGTGATGTGATCTTTGGGCATCATGGGTTGAGTATTGGGTTAGGCCTAATGGCCAGTAAACTCCAGATTATGGAAATGTATACATCATTTAGAACTTCTTGTTGTAAAAATGATGTTAATATTTCTAGATGAGTATGTTAATGTGGTTTGTTATCATATTTATCCTAAGGTAGCACTAAAAGGTTGAATCTTGAATGTGATTGTTCTAGGTTTAATCTAATGAATGCTTTGTTTGGTTAAATGGCTAGTCATTTGGTAGAATGTTTGTAGTTGTTATCAAATATATGGTTCTTTGTCTATGATGCCATTGATGAAATACCTTTAGGCATTGATTGTCTAAAGTGATCTTCAATGAGTTTTGCAAATAATCGTTGATCGCTTTTGTGAATTACTATTAAGAAGAAAGGAATGTTTATCTTCAATGTGGAAGTGATAGCGTTCACCATATGTAATCAATGTGATGGAATGAGTGAATGGTTCAATGATTTATAAGAGGTTTAGAAGTGAGAATCAATTTCCCCCAAGGCTTTGTCATTGATGATTTTATCATATTTTAGTAGTTTATTGCATGATTAGCATAATTACTTTACTTTGCTAGTTGTCTTGTTTTTATATTCATAACTTACAAAATCCAACCCCCCCATTCTTTACTTGCATTTACATATCTATAAATATCTATATCTAGGCCATTATCCTCCTAATATGCATACGAAAATCCCTCTACTTCGTGGACAATCCCAATTTTTCACTATATAATTTGTTGTATTTAGAAACCATTTTAGGGCTATAAATTATAACTTTGAGAGGTATGGAAATGACTAGGGGTGGGCATCAGTTCATTTTAATCGATTTTTGATTTATTCGGTTCGGGTGATTTAGTTTTGCCCCTAAAAAGGTCAAAACTGAATCCGACCCGAATAATCCGAACCGAATTTGGAATTCGGTTTTTGTTTGAAACCGAATTCAACCCAAATAAACCGAATTGATTGTAATTTTTTAATGTAATTTCAAAAATTGAATAATTTAATCTAAAATTAAATAAAAATATGTAATCTAATTTCTTCATCCTCAAAATCAAGTTTCCAAAATTAAAATCCAACAAGTTTAATACAAATTAAACCATAAAAATGTTAGCATTACTTTTAAGATTAAAGAAAAATAGTTCGTTTTAATATTCATGTTCAAAACCTTCACATTCTTCAAGCCTTCAAGCATTCAAGCATTCAACATTCACATTCACCTTCAAGCACTTCACAAATTTATTTAGGGCAACTTATGTTGTTTACTTATTTCCCCAAACTTACTTTGGCTTTTGAGTTTGGGACAATTTTTTAAATATAAAGATTGGTCCTCCAAGTTAAATTTTTTTTTTAGTTTTTAAATTTAATTATTATATGTATATATTTATTTAATTACAATTATGTATTCGGTTCGGGTTTTGGTTTAAGCTTTATTATCCAAAACTGATCCAAAAAACATATTCAGAATTCGGTTTATTCAGTTCGGATATCCGAAAACCGTATATTAAATTCGGTTCGGGTTATTCAAATATGGATAATTGGGTTTTGGGTTCGGTTTTCAGTTTTTGTTGCCTACCCCCTACCAATGACCTCCCACTAAAACTAAAAGAGGTGTGACGTCTCGTACATATTCCTTGACATATAAATGTACAACGTCCCTCAAAGTTCGCAATGATCAACATGTCACCGATAGGCTATCAACATTGCATACATTTGAGGCAGCTACAAGAAAAAACAAAGAAACCTAGAAAAAAATTGATGTTTTAACAACAGACAATCCCTAAAAAAAGTCCCAAACCATACCAAAACATAGTACCTAGGTATATATTTAAGGAAACTTTACAATCTAACAAATTTGAGTAACAACTAGAAAACCAAAATACATGACACATTCACAGACAACGGGTCAAACCTGGTAAAGTAACAATTCTTGAAATGTAGGTGATAGAAGAGTAGAAAAAATATCTTTGAGAAGAGATGGTGTGAGACTATTGGAATTCGCAGAAAACTTGTGAAAAGAAGTTTGAACTGATTGTGAGGGACCTCTTATTTATAACCATTTTGGTGCGACATACCCTTGTGATATCTGCCTCGCAAAGAGCGACGTCGTACCTATGTCTGTCAAGGTGAGATGATTGACCCATCACCGATGTCGCACGTTCATGTGGGCCTAACTATTTCAGCCCACAAGCTAGTCAGTGTACGGTTCAAATTTATTTAAAAAAATTGGCCGCAGAAAATATTTGATAGTCTCAGTACTATTGAAAAAAATTCTTCGTTACACATAAGTATTGGTCATATTCAAAGTGACCTTGAACTCTCTCTCCCTTTTGCTAGTGAAGGAACTGGACTAGTCCCCTTTGTCTGTCCCTTGCTACTTTCTATTACGGTTGGAAAGTTTAGTCTACATATTTTATACTCCTGTTGTTTGTGGCTCATTAAATACATATCATATAGTTATGTTGTTCAATATATACTCATGTTGTTCTAGGTTTGGTGAACGCTGCGTGAATGTTGGTATCAATTACTCTGGAGGTGAGATGAAAGAAAGTGAATAGGGAGATTATAAAAATTCTACAAGATAATTACAGAGCCTCGCATTTACGTATTATGATAATGGAATATCATGGGGTGAAGAATGCCTACACTGCAGGGGCCCTGCCTTTCGATTCCAATGAGTTTGTCATAAAACTTCCTGACCCGAGGTGTGTTCATGGGCTTTTAGAGTCTATGTGGGGCTGGGGTTTAATTATGATTTTATTATTGAAATGGCCCACCAACATTATTATTATTTCATGTTACTTTGCATACGACGTATATTTTTATAAATACTGTTTCCTAAAATGCATGAGGGAGAGGGAGTTCAAGGTCACTCTGAATTATTCATTATTCATTTGTCATATGTGAGGTTAAATATAAGCCAAAAATGCCCTTGAAAAGGCTGCGACTGTGCAAGAACGAACAAACAAGCAAACACAGCTGAGAGAAGATGCTGTTAGGGCAGAGTATTCCCATATATTGGCTGAGAAGGTGCAAATCTATGTCCTAGTACCAAATTTATACTGTATTCTTTTGTGCTATGCATGCGTTTTTCTTTACTGATATTTTTTATTCAATTTTTCTGTAGGATGAAGAAATCAAGGAGAAGACATCAAAGGCTGATCATGCTGAGCACCGCTT
>JAULKJ010326969.1:0-18934 GCA_032355405.1 Rubia balearica
AAATTGCATCTTCCCTACACGTATATCAATTCTTCAAATGGGGAATGATCGGAAGGTACCAAAACACTTTTACCGATACCTTTTTCTTTGATTTCAATGGAACTTCCACACTCACCGCAATCGCACTTTTCTTCAACTTGTACCGAGACTTACCGCATACCAGACAAATTTATCGATCTTTGTCTACTTCCCTCCTATACAACATACAATTTTTTGGGCATGCATGGATTTTTTGCATTTCGTAGCCCATCGGGAATAGTATATTTTTTGGCAGCATATAACTTATTGGGCATTCAATTACCCTCGGGAGACAAATCCCTAAACAACTCTAGAGCCTCGGTCATTGACTTATCTGTCCATCCAAAATTTTCATTCAGGTTCATTATCCACTGAGTCAAACTCAAATTGAGGTTTTTGAACCATTGTACAAAGGTGTCTCATTGTCATCAATCAAAGTTTGTAACAAGTCCGGTTTACCTTTGAACTCCCTTGCAATATCTTCCCCCATTTCATCAAACTCCACGTTGCCATCTAATTAATCACCCACCATCACATCCTCTAATTCATTTGAATCAGAGGCTTCCACTTCCCTATGCCATACCCTATGGGTGTAGCTAGTTTGGAACCTTCTCATTATGAGATGATTCCGCAACTTCTTCCTCTCTTAATGCACATCATTTCTAAAATCCTTACATGGGCATCGTGCCCATGAAAAAAAAAATTTAGTACCATCAATACAAGAAAAATTACCTATTATTTCCCCCCTTTACCTCAATTTTTTGTTAAAATTAAATAACTGAGTTAAAAATTTCTTTTACCTCGGTTATTGGACTGATAACTCTAGCCCAGCCCTGGAACAGATTGTTTTGGAGCAATCTTAGCATCAGACGAAGGAAGAAGGAAGGCGATTCCAAAACCCAAACATTCAGAACTACCCCCCTGTGACTTCCTCCGCTCTACAAGGAAAATCATATGAGGATGTTAACGAATATCGGAGAGCTTGCATCCGAGCTACTTTCTTTAATCGATTATTTCATTTCTAGCTTAGCAAGATCTGATGAAGAGCTTATTCTCATCCTCGATGACTTTTTGAAGTAAAAGATATCATTTACCTTGGTTATAAAAAACTAAGTTAAATAATTACTTTTTAACCTTGCTTATTATGTGAACCGAAGTAACATGTTAAAAAATTGAACTAAATAATGTTATCGAAACATGTGCTACATCGTACATGTTCTTTCAATAAGTAATCCACTTGTGCATAAAACGTCATTTGAACTAAAATGTATCCCGATTGACTACTAAAGTTGCCGATATTGGATAACAACAATCAATTTTAAACAGCCTTGATCTTACCTCATGCCGAGTAGCTCATACTCCACTCTTTCCCTTAGCACCTTAGCACTATGGGAGTCTTCTCAGTCGGCAAGAGTGGTACAATCTCACACGGGATGTACTGAGATAAATTTTAAATATATTATTTAGAAATATGCATTTATATATATGCAATTGTGAGTAAATTAATTTATTTAAAAAGCTTTACCAAAGTAGGGGTTTCCCCAAATTTCTGCTGCTTGAGAGTATCGTGGAAATGTGGGATATTAAGAGCCATCGTATGATGGTCAATGTTAAAAAAAATAGGCTCTGGCTTTCAACGTTGTTCTATGAAATGTATGTTAAACCAAAAACAAATTAGTTGTTATATATAAAGTGTGAAGATGTGTTAGCTAGTAAATACATATGTGCTCATTGGTGGAAGACCTGAAAAAATGGGTAGATTTTACAATCCTTTGCCACCCACCAGTCCAGCATCAAAAGGGAAAATGTTAAGTAAGAATAACCCAATTGAGTACAAGGTGTGACGTTTCCAATGCCATCGCAGGTGCATCGACTCAAACCAGTGAGATGACTGACATATACATGCGACTTCTCATGGTGGTTAGTTAAGCAAAAGACATGATCAAAACAAAAAAAGTCACATATGCTTATCAATTGTAGAATTAGATGTCATAATGCGATTTTGGTAACATATCATTCAAGGTAAAGGTCACCCGATAATAGTGTGATGCCACAAACTTAAAAGATAAGCTGCTGGAAATAAGAAGATGTGACGTTGCACTATAATTACATGAACCGAGTTGTGGGAGAAATATTAGCAACATTGCATATATCATAGATTGCTACGGGAAGAAAGACATATAACTGGAAAAATGAAGCATAATCAACACCATATTAAATAAAAAACCATTTTTTGACAAACCAAAATATTGTTCCTAAGTTTCAACTCAAGGAAATTTCATACTTCCAAAAATTAGAGACAAAACTAGATAGCCAAAAAATCAAAACACATTCACAAACAACAGACCTAACATTGTAAAAAAAAAGAATTCAAAAAGTTAGGTGTTCGGAGTTAGGGAAGAAAAAACCTTTTTCATGAGTAGAGAAGATGAGGACGAAGCCGAAGACTGTTGGAATTTGTGGTAAATTTTTGAATAGAAGGTTGAACTAATTTACAGGCTCCCTCTATTTATATTCATTTCAAAACGATGTCATTTTGAACAATAGTTTTGTTTGCCTCGATATATGCAATGTCCCACCGATGTCAGATCAGGTGACCTGGTGTCGAGTAATGAGCGACGCTGCTGACTTTCGTGGGCCTAATAATTTTTTCCCACCAAGAAGCCGGTCATCAGTTTGTCATTGCCTAAAAACAAATTTTCTAGTTTAAAATTGATTACCACAATACCCTATAATTTTTTTTCTAGTTTTGTTACTGATAATTCTTATCAAACTTTGTCTGTATGTTGGGTTAAATAATTAGGATTGAATAACATTACACTAACATTGATCACACAAAAATTATAAATATTAAATATCAAAATACATGAATAAAAATATTGTTCCAAATGCGATATATCAATATGAAAGAAGTTTGACATTCAAAACTTCAGGTCCAGAATGATTGATTATCTTGAAGTAGAGCGTGTCCCCTTTGCTGAGTCCCTCGGGAATAAGAAACTGCTCCCCACCCTTTGGCGTTAGGATCTTCAACATCATGTTCTCTAATTAATGAATATGGTACTCCCTTCCGTTGCACCAGAGCAGAGCAAGCAACTTCAACGGCGGTAGCAGCTCCACAATCTAGCTAGGTAATTTTAAACAAAAAAATCATGTTAAATTAATGTGAAAGTAAAGTACAGAAAAAAATTTTGAAAAAAAACATGACAGGGATTACTTACTAGGATTGGAACATGTCGGAAGTTCGCCTGCGTGAGGCTGTAAATGAAATGAAGAACAACTTTTCCGAATGTAGCTCGTGGACATTCATCGTCCAAAATGCTATCGATTTGTTAATCAAAGAAATATTTTCAAATTAAATTTGAATATTGGTAATACAAGGTAGCTAGGAAACGCAATTCAAATATGACAATAAAATCGCTCACCATAACCGGGTCACGGTGCAGACCGATATTGCCAGACATAATCAAATTAATATATGAATGCAACATATCAAATCAAATTCGCACCTGGGTCAGTGAAATCAAATGGTTAACCAAGAAGTGTGCGACGACACACACTTGGTAAACTGTAGAAATTATGAATAAGCGACGTCACTTACGGTTTGGTAAAACAGAATGGTTAACAGACAAGTGTTAGATGTTATATGCTAGTTCGGTTATGAATAAGAGATGTTGCACACGTATTGCTCTAACCGATGTAAGAACGATGGATAGGAAATATCGTAATAATTAAACAGGGAGACTCTAACAACAGTAACAAACATGAAAATAGAGAGCACCTAAACCACAAACAATTTACCCTAACCTAATCGACATACTAACACCCCAGAACCTTATCGATGAACCCTATTCCATAGACATGTCTTCCTTGAAGAAAATAATACATTCACACACCATATACATGATAATTTAAATAGTAAATTAAAAAACAAAAGTAAATTAACCAAATGTAGATACCATACCTTTGAGAGGATGGGCAAGAGAACCGTTGGAATTCGAGGAAAATTTTAATGTTTAAAGTAATGCATTAAGGTGGGATCCATGTATAAAGTTGTTGCGAGCTTTGTGTATTCCTTCACGAAAGTGACATTGCAAGAAAGTCGACAAGATCGATCCGACACAGACAGTACTGCGACATTGAACTGTCTGACATTGGGCCTAACCATTTCATCCACCTGGCGTATGAAATTGGCCTTTGTTAGATAAAGTGCATAACCAACGTTTCTTGTAAGTCGTGTTTTGTAAAATTTGACCGACATATTATAGACGTCGGTCATGGATACATTAGGCCACAACATTTGAGCCCAATAGCATATGAAATGGGCCCGCATCTTACCAAAACTCAAATACATGGCTTTAAAGATATTAAACAGTTTAGTGATTGATATTGTCGATATCAATGAACGTCAATAACATTCGGTTCCATTAGAATCGATTTGAACACAACCGGTGAACTTTTCTAGTTTTTACAATTAGGTGCCTCTTAGAATGTGGGGGAGGAAAAATGCAAAATTAGATATAGCCAATGTCTAAATCTCATTGTCACAATTATGTTGTTACGACTTATGCATCAAAGCCACAACGGTATTCTTTCCTAATTTTTATTAGTATTCCGTTAATACCTTGGCTGTGAACATTGTTAATTTGTAAGATAAATTACACCTCACCAAAATCGAAAGAAATTACACATTCTAGGTTTTTCTTAAAATTTAGAAGATAAGAAAAATCCAACCATCAATTTCACTGAAGTTCTAATACAGGGCCTAGAATTAATATTATAGTATATGATTACTAATTAGTACGTTAGGGCTAATCAAAAGATTTTGTGGAATTCTCTGTGGGATCATGCCATTTTTGTTATCACTATAGGGGATCATTAATTTGCCAAGGTCTCTTGGACGAAGATTGGAATCTAATTTTGGCGTGCCGGTTTACTTTTCAGTTTTTCCTAATACGCCTCTCCGACAAAGTGGGAGAAGTCGCAATGCAAAAATTGAGATACCCTTATCAAATTTACCAAGTCACGAGAACGATGTTCAAATTTTATCATGCTCTAGTTAATTGAATGAGACCACAGTCTCCTGAAATAGTGTATGAAAACTTTAAGAACACCACGCTGTGACTCCCAACTTCCAACAAATGCCCGAACTGGGGTAATCGACAATCATTTTTCTTAGCATTGTGTTCAAACCCTTACTATCAACATTGTGAGAACGACAATTTCCACCGAATAGAATCAATTGGAATTTCATTTGCCATGTTCTTTATGAAATAAAAACTTAATAAATTCCATCCATATTTTCTAAAAAAAAAGGGTTAGCACATGGTGTAGAGTTCATTGTAGATGATCACTCATAAATATATACAAAAAGGGTCATTTAGGAAGATATGCTCAAATTCTACCTGGCGATAAGACCTGTATCTCTAATTCTGACGTTGTGTATAAGTTGTGAGTGACTAAGGTTATTTTTGGGAATATCATAATTGAGTTTGGGACTACCGGTGATTTTTTAATTTTTGCACTCAAGTCCCTACAATGAATTAGGAGAAGTGAAAATAAAAAATTGGAGATAAAAATTTGTTATTCATACGTATAGGAGTATTTGGTTCTTGTTTGGCATGAACAGGTTGTCGGAAAGGTCCACAATCTTTACAGCAAGTATTTTATGACAATATTCAGAAATTATACGTTATCCCAGAAAACCGACATCACATAAGGTTCGCATATACTGAACCATTGACTGACACCAAGTCGACGTCGGTTATGATGATATTTCAAGCAGGAAACGAAATTTTCAACCAAATTTTTGAACAAATTCACCCCCCAAACCCATCTCATTTATATCATATTCAGCAACAAGATCCATTCATTTCTCCTCTCCAACATATGACTTCCTCCTACCCCAAATCCAAACCTTCCTCTTCATTAATAAATTTCAACTACTCAAGAACCCAATCTACTCTCTTCTCTCAAACATCAACAAGTAACCTAAGATGGAGCATCTCTGGGTTCAAATTAATTGAGGTAGTTTTCCCTCCATTTCATGTTCATTTAGCAATTTTATGAACATACCTTCTACATGTTTTTTTTCCATTCTACAATGGTTTAGTATTTTCATTAGGTATGTTCACTATGTTACATGTTATACAGTGTATATTGATTGTGTTCCCAATGTCATGCCATGTTTTGAAGGAGGGATAAAAAGGCTAATATTAGGGTTGATTGTTGACAGTAATCAAATTTAAGTATGAACACAAGTTGACTGTGGAATGTCGGTAAGTGCATTGTCAAGTACGATATATGACATATTGGTTATCGAAGTCACCTTTGGCAGGAAGATACTGGAACACATATGAATATGCAACGATGCTCGTTATTTGGACATTGTGACATCGATTATTTCACCTTGCGGTGTTGCTTTCCTGCATTCAATGTTTAGATTTATGTCGTACGTTTTTGGATTTATTAATTGTACATCCATTGTTACATGTGTATCTGCTATAATAGGATAACGAGAGTTATTCACAGCAATCTCTTGTATATTAATGTATTGGTAATGTCGGTTTTTGTAAATGTAATGTGATTTCTACCGATCAATGATTTGTTGTGTCATCAAATATTGAGTATTGTGAACCTGTACGAGAATCAATGCTTGACCAATTCATCCGTAACATTGCACAATTCCCAGGTCAAAATGACACCTGTGCGATGTCGCATGAACCATGGTTTTTTTGACAGTGTCGGCCTCACAAAACAACTTCGTATTCATCTCTATTCCACGTCAGCGTGTGATGTCAGTGTTCATGATATGCTACATCTCTGTTTACAAGAAAGATGTCGACTAGGATGACGTCGCAATGTTTCCTAACCTATTGTATGCCGTCATGGGCAAACATTGCTTTCATGTGGTTACCGATGTCAGTTTCTACAATGTCGCGGGCATGATCTTCCATGATCAGCCGACTGTCATTGATTGACATTGATCACAGAACCTATCAACTTCGGTTAAAAAGTAAGTTAAAAGGTTTTTCTACCTTGGTTCTGAACCGAAATAAAAATATACCTTTTACTCCGGCTATATTTAACTCGGTTCTTCCAGGCCTAAAAACCAAGGTAAAAGGTCCCGTAGAACTGAGTAAAAGATCCCGTTTCTTGTAGTGCATGTTCAAATGCAAACGAAACGAATGATTCAACCAATGCCAAGTACTCCGGTGATTTCCTAAGATCATTACCAATTAGTTCATCTCAATCTATTATCCTAAAAGTCAATTAAAATGCAACTCATAAGGATCCATTCAACAATAATCATACACCTACCTAATCTCAAACCATAATCGTAAATATGGATAGATATGGAGCATTAAATACACCTTATATTATTTCAAGAAAATTGTTAACTAGATAATTTGAATAAAACTAACCTTCTCCAATGCCAAATGAAGAATTACCAAGCACAAAAACTTTTCTCCAACTATGGGTAGGAAATAAATCATCACCTTCTGCAAAATTTTTTGTATAGGGCCATTTCCGAACTAGTAAATATTTTTCCATATTAATTAAGACACAATAAAAATTTCTTAATTTGGAATTTAGACACGAAGAATTTATGAGTTTGGAAAAGGCATTTCCTCTTCGTACTATGGAAACCACGTTCTTTCCGAGATAAAAAATCCATTCGTTCCAACATTCCAAGTTTGGAAAGGGTCATATTTAAAGGGCATTTGGCATAACCACCTTTAATTAGGGTTAATTAAAGGCGGTACCTTGAATCACCTTTAATTAGGGTTAATTAAAGGCGGTACCTTGAATCATCTTTAATTAACCATAATTAAAAGTGGTTAATTAAAAACAGCACTAATTGTGCCAAAACTTCCTTTAATTTTAATTGTGGGATCTGAATAGACTTTTCTGAGTTCGAAAATGTCCAATTAATGAAGTTTTTAGCGAACCGCCTTCCATTGCTACATTTAATAGAATTCTCTCTACTAGTGTATAGTACGAATTTATTAAAATATGAGTTGGTGTATCCTTCAATTTTTTAATTTTTTTTTAAAATTTTGCATTCAACATATCCAGCTCCCTTTTGTTTGCTTCCAACAACATCTGCGTAGACAACAAACCTCCGAAAATACCCTCCATCAGGTTTTCCTTTCCTTTAGCATCCTCTACCATTTCATACACCTTGCTCAACAGCCCATGCGGAAGCCTCTCTTCGTCCTCCGGTTTCTTTAAACTCCTAATAGACCTACATCTTCCCGAGTTAAAATCCTCCAGATTGTATGCCACAGAGTCTCCATCATTATGAAACACCATGTATCTTTGCAATACAAGTTACCTTGGGATTGTATTTATTGAAATGGTTGTGCATTATCGCTACTGTGTAAATCATAAAAAAGTGCGAATTTTAACTGCATATATGCACGTGCATAATTATTTTGGTACGATTAAAGTTCAAAAAGTGCGCTATATGTTCCAATGAAAAAAAAATTGAATTTTTGGACAATATAATTAGATAGTGGTAATAATTTTTTGATGAATTAAAGTTATTAAATTAATTGTGAAAATTTTATAATATTCAATACATTGATTTATTACATTTATTTAGTTTTAGCTAAATGCCTCCTTAGACAATATTAACTTCAAAGTGATCCTTACGATTAAATTTTAATTTTTCACTATTTTTTATGACAAATGTTTTACAAACTGAGTGGGTGTATCATGCGGTTTATTTTATTTTAAAAAATTAAATTTTGCTTTCAACGTATGCAATTCCCTTTCCTTCACTTTCAACAGCTTCCGCATAGACACCAACCTTTTGAAAGTACCCTTCATTTGTTTTTCCCTCCCATTATCATCATCCACCAATTCACCCACCTTGTTCACCAGCCCACACAACAGCCTTTCTTTGTGCTCCATTTTCTTTAAATACCGACTATCCTTCTTCTCCTTGAGTTAAAATCCTCCTGACTGCATGGTACAAAGTCTCCAATTAACTTTAGCTTCTCTTCCCATCACTATGAAACCCCATGCCCCTTTGTCATAAAATTTACCTTGGAATTGTATTTATTGAAATAGTTGTGCACTATCACTATTGTATAAATAATAAATAGTCTGTTCAAATTTTCACAACATATGTGCACATGCTTGAATATTTTGGTACGATTAACGTTCAAAAAGTATGGTATATGTGCACGGGCACAAAAATTGTTTGAAATATATTTTTGGATAATCTCTTTACACAGTAGTAATAATTTTTTTGTAAATTAAAGTTATTAATTTAATTGTGAACTTTTTTTAATATTCAAATAATACATTGATTTTTTACATATGTTTGCTTTTACTAAATACGCCCTTATATAACAGTCAGTTCAATATGATCCTTACTTTCCAATGTTTAATTTTTTTATAATATACGAATTATTTTTACTATATGAGTGGGTGTAGCATGCAACTTTTTTTAAAAAAAAAAGTTAAATTTTTTCATTCAACCAATGTAGCTTCCTTTACTTCGCTTCCAACAGCTTGTACGTGGACACCAACCCTCTGAAAATACCCTCTATCAGTAATTCCCTTCTATTAACATCCTCCACTATTTTATCCACCTTGCTCACCAGCCTATACAACAACCTCTCCTTGTCCCTCAGTTCCTTTAAACTTCGAACCAACCTTCGTCTCCCAGAGTTAAAATCCTTTTGACTGTTTTCCACAGAGTCTCCAACTAACTTCAGCCATCTTTTTGTCACTATGAAACACCATGTCTCTCTGTCATAAAATTTACCTTGGGATTGTGTTTACTGAAATAGTTTTTCCTATTTTATGTAGTTTGCTCTCTTTGTATTTGCATGATAGTAGTTTTTAGATCACCCCCCCCCCAAAAAAAACTTTGTTTTACGACATTAGCTGTTCCTATCAAGTTATCGGATGACGACCCTATTGCGGCTTTGTGTAGTTAAACTTTAAATTCCTAGCATTTCCATAGATGATCCCAAACTTTCAACTATCAATCTTTTTGGTAATTTAATGTAAGAACGAGAACAACAATATAAATCTCTATATTTTTGAAGAATTCCAAGAATTAGTAGATTTCTCAAAAGGTTGTTTATTAGCGACCCCACGGAATGCGGATCAAATTTTGGCATCGTTGCGGGGAATGCTAATTTAAAGATTTAACTGCCGGGGAAACAAAAGGCTGTTTGTTTTTATTTCATAATATTACTACACAAAAAATTGAAAAAATATATACCTGGCTAAGGCAACATCAGGAAAGGGCGACTTAGGCAACATATACCTAGAAAGGGCAACTTAGGCAACATCGGGAAAGGCCAGGATAAGTTGAAAAACCTATAAAAAGTGAGAGGCCATGGTGTGGAAAAAGGTGAAAAGTGAGTTCAAAGTGTGTGAAGCTAGGATGAAAACACGATAGGGCTCCTAGGAAAAAGAAAAGAAATTGAGAGAAATCGAAAACTATGTTACACATCTCTTGGATTGTGTTTGAAAGATTCTTCAGCGGAGTAATTTATTTTCACACTTATCATGTATAAGTTGCCATTTTCTTTCCATGATCGGTTGGATAGGTTACTTTTGCTTCTTTAGGGAGTGAGGTTTTGAGAGTCTCACATGAGGAAACTAGGGTAGCTTAGGAATAATGTTGAATGTATTAGTTAATTCCCTTTTCATGCTACTTTCTACTTAGAGTTTTGCTCATTTTTGTTTACTCGAGGACGAGTAAAGGGTTAAGTGTGGCAGGATTAATATATACCAAAAACATGCATCAACCAATGCATTTGACACATTTCTTATTATGTTTCGGTTGGTTGATTGCTTGGTTTAGTCGGGTTTACATTACAAGTGGTTTAGGTAGCCATTATTGGTTTTCTTGTCATAATTCTTAGTTTCATAGACTTATTATAACTCATGATGTTTTGTCCTTGTGAGTATATCTAGATCTTGTTTTGTGAGCTTATTTGTTGGAATGCTTGTAGCACTTCGGCGTATTGTTTAGAAGTCCATCCGCAAGGGCGGTAGTAGATAGTACAAGTCCATTCACAAGAATGGTAGCATATAGAAGGCCACAAGTTAAAATGTGGTAGTAGATGGAATCAAGCTCTGAGAAGAAGGAGTTGAAGATTTGACAAAGGAGTAATCGGCACGGCCATGTAATATTACACGGGCTGTGTAGGCCAACAAGGATGGTGCCATGAAGATCTGGCATGGGCTGTGTAGATCAACATGGCTCGTACTTGAAAAGTGCCTTGTGTGGCTAAGTATGGGCATAGGTCATGCCAAAATATATGGCCTCTGCAAAACCAATGTCAAAATGTGAATACCAACCGCAATGATTTACGCACATGTTCTATCAGTTTTCCAGAAATTGAACCCCTGCTGATGAATCGCAACATTTTACCCTGCCTGCAGTTTTGGGATGCATAAATCAAGCTTCGAATCAGCCACCCCCAATGTTATACACGCCTCGTGCTGGTCAACTCATTAAGAAGTATCTCTCAGCCAGCGGCCCGTGGAGAATGGCATGGCCATGTGCTCAAGATGGCCCAGACCAGCTCCCATCTAGCGGCCCTTGCCATATTACATGGGTCATTCCAGGTTGAGCAGCATGGGTTGTGTGCTATAGCACGACCCGTGCTAGCCGGATGCTATGGTTTATTGCCTTTTTCAGGCCTCTTCCAAGGCCCAAATTCCTACTACTATATATAGGAGACTATGTCTACTAGGGTTTAATTTTTAGTCTATTTTAGTTTCACTCTCCTAATTTTTCCAAGATTTGGTAGATAGAGAAAATGACTAACCCTTCTCTCTTAGTTTTATTTTCTCTTAGTTTTACCCAAGGGGTTTGAATCAAATGAAATATTTGGATTCAGTGCTTAGGGAGTAGTGATTTAGCTTGGGAATTTAAATTTGTATTCACGACTTGGTAGTTATTTTGTTAGATTTTTATATCTTCCTATTATATAATGCTTGTAATTATTATGTTGACTTGTGCTTTACACTATGTTGGCATACATCTTAGTCTATTTTCATGTTGGCGTATTCATTGGTATCCCTTTGGAAAGTGTCACTAGAGTAATAATGGGAGCGAGGGTCCGTTGACCGTATGAGTGTATGCATGTCGGTTGCAGGTCACCGCTCCGATGAGTAGATACTAGTGAGCTGGATTGGAGCTCGATAGGTTATGAATAAAGATAGTCTAGTAGCAACTAGGGTTGGCGTAATTTGATTCATGTCGTTGCAAACCTAGATTCAAGCATAAGGTCCCAATACCTTTGCCTCCTTAGGCCTAGGGAGAAGCATTTATAGTGGAGTACTCAGGACTTAATTCTTTACGGGAAATGAATAGAACTCCATAGTGGTGGGGCCATTGTTGCACTTTCATAATTATGGAGGCGGTATCAGTGGAAGAAAATAAGAGCTCCCTTATGCGACAGATAGGGGGAAGTGTTGATCACCATTCATACTATGTGACATAAGCATTAGGATAGTTTAAAGTTATCCATTTTTGCACGGGCACATAAGCATTAGGATAGGTTTATATTATGTAGTTTAATCTCTCTTGTCTTTGGATGATTGTAGTTATCAGATAAACCCCTCCCCCCAAACCATGTTTTACGACATTACCTACTCCTAACACCTGATTGGATTGATGAATCGATTGTGGCTTCGAGTAATTAAACTTTAAAATCTTAGGATCTCTTTGGAAAACCCCAGACTTGCCACTGTCTACCTTTTTGGCAGCTTAGTAATAAGAACATGAGAATCAATATAAATATCTATATATGTGAAGCATTCCACGGGA
This sequence comes from Rubia balearica, assembly GCA_032355405.1. NCBI lineage: Eukaryota > Viridiplantae > Streptophyta > Magnoliopsida > Gentianales > Rubiaceae > Rubia > Rubia balearica. The sequence continues at coordinate 12,830 of JAULKJ010326969.1, forward strand.
TAGTAGATATCCCAAAAGGTTGTTTACTAGCGACCCCACGGAGTGTGGATCATATGCTCACATGTATGATTATTTTGGTACGATTAATGTTGAAAAAGACAGGTATATGTGCCCGTGCAAAAATGGATTGAAGCATTTTTTGGTTAATATCTTTGGACAGTAGTAATAAATTTTTGGAGAATTAAAGTTATTAACTTAACTATGAACTTTTTATAATATTCCAATAATCCATTGATTTATTTCATTTTTTTTTACTAAATGTCCCCTTATACAACATTTACTTCAATATAATCCTTACTTTTAAAAACATTTAAATTTTTATATTATATGAAAAATATGTAAACTATATGAGTGGGTGTATCGTGTAATTTTTTTATGAAACAAGTTAAAATTTTGCGTTCAACATATGTAGCTCCCTTTCCTATGCTTCCAACAGCTTTTGCGTATATACAAACCCTTCGAAAATTGTGTCCATCAATTTTTTCCACCCATTAATATCCTTCACCATTTCATTCACCTTGCTCACCAGCCTGTGAAACAACCTCTCTTTGTCCTGCAGTAATATGAATCTCCTTGCGAAAACTCTAGATTATGGGATTTTAGATCTTTCACAACAAGAGAGATCTCTCCCAAACCCTAATGTGGCCACACAAAATTCAAGAATCTAACCCTCGGGGTATTATTAATTTATACTTTCTCACTAACCAGCCCGTAGGATTAGTTCACAATTTTATTAATACTTAATTAACCCGCAAGATTAAGCAACAATGAAGATGCTCACAAGCAATGAGTATAGCTAAAAAAATTGGAATATTTAATTTATAAAAGATTCTACAAATCTCGGCCAACCCACTCTTTTTATAGGGTGGATTTCGAACAAAAACCCAATCACAAATGGAAACTGAATCGACTGATGGCAGATTTAAGAAGCTAAAACCATGTCTAACTAAAATACCTAAAGTAAATAGTAACTGTGGTAATCTGGTTGATATTCTTCAAGAAGTAACCTTGAAGAATATCACCTTATCTAATTTACCAAATCTAAGTCTAATCAGAATAAAACTCCATATTTTTGAAACCCTAATGGGATGGGTTGAAAATATTAACTCTTCAGAAGCCCACATGGCCAAGTTATTGGACTATAATAAAATAATATTACAATAGTTTACAAAGATCACACTACCTTGTTAAAAAACCCAATGGGAAAAAAGAGTATAGTGTTCTTCACGACATCTTCAGTTAATCGACAAGCTTGAATAATTAATCCAATCCCTAGCTGACTTATTCTTGAATTCTTCGTCATGAAGTCTATCCTTCAATGCATTCAATGCCACATCTCTAAGCTTCATTCTTGACCTTATCATTAGTCCAGCCATATTACTTAGAGAATCATGAAAAAAAATGCTTGAATGCTTGATCAAGTCGTGGAATGTCTTTATTGATCGTGGTAGTTGTCTTGGAATCTCCATCATTCCCTCCGTGGTCGAAAGGTTATACCCTCAAAATTGAATTATATTCAAAGGTTAATGGAGATAAATCAGTAACATTGGAAGTGGTACTGAAAACATAATCACCTGGTATATCAATCTTGTAAGTATTATCATTCACACGCTCCAAAACTTGAAAAAGACCATCACCATACGGATTAGTGTAGATTTTTGAGAATTCAAAAACTTTCCTTCCACAAATGCAACTAGACCCAATCTCCCTCCTTAAATCACATCAACCTGGGCCCCTGATTGGCCCAATTAGCATTCTGAGCATTTGTTCTTTTAATCTTCAATCGCAACTTCTCATGTAATCGTTAACAAAATTAGCCTTCTTTTCTCTATCCAAATTCCGCACCTATTCATAATTAAAAGGAATTAAATCAATATATTTATTAGGTAAAAATCCATAAACAATCTCAAATGGAGGTAAAGAAGTAGTAGAATAAACAGTCCGATTGTAAGCAAACTATGCAATTGGAATGCACGTTTCCTGGTTCTTCAAATTTTTCTAAACTAGGGCGCGTAAAACCTCTCCCAATGTGCGATAGGTGACCACTTTCCTTCCATCAGTTTACAAATAACTTTTCATATAAAACAACAATTTCGTCCCTAACTTGGCGCACAAGGTATTACAAAAGTAGGACAAAAAAATGAAATCTTTGTCGGATACTATGGAAGCATGAATGCCATGAAGTTGGACCACTTCTTTTAAAAATAAATCAGCAACATGTTTTGCGCCATCCATCTTCCTACAAGGAATAAAATGTGTCATTTTTTAAAATCGATCAACAATCACAAAGATAGAATCATTACCTGATTGAGATCGCAGTAATCCGAGAACAAAATCCATAGAAATATCAACCCAGGGATGTGTAGGAATAGGTAAAGGAGTGTATAAACCATAAGGCCTAGTCTTGGACTTTTCCTTCAAGCAATCAATACAATTCCTACAAATCCTGTCAATATATAGAGCCATTTTTTGCCAAAACAAGTGTTCTCACAACAAATCATAAGTTTTTAATGCACCAAAATGTCGCATTAAACCACCTGAATGAGCTTCTCTAAACATTAATTCATGGATAGAACATTGAGGAACACATAACCTGTTATTCATAAACAAGAAACCAACATGCCAAAAAACTTATCATAAGAACCATTTTTGCATGCAACATAAACAAATGAAAAATCAGGATCAATAACATATAATTCTCGCACGAATGAAAACCCTAACATAATGCATCCCAATAGTTTAACTAAACTATGTTTACGACTCCAAGCATCAACAACAACATTTTTTTTACCCTTCTTGTATCGTATACATAAGGAAAAGATTTAATAAACCTAGACCATTTAACATGATGCTTATTCAACTTCATCTGACTTTTAAATATTTCAACGACTCGTGATCACTATGAATAACAAATTCTGTATGCAATAAATAATGTTTCGTAGTCTCTGATGCCCACACAATTCTATAGAATTCTGTATCATAAACAGGATAATTCAGAGCACCACCTTTAAGTTTTTCACTAAAGTAAGCAATAAGTCGATTCTCTTGCATCAAAACAACACCAATACGAACACTAGAAACATCACAATGAATCTCAAAAGTACCATTAAAATTAGGTAAAGTAAGCACATGATCATTACATAATCTTACTTTCAATTCATTAAATGCATTCTCTTGTGCATCACCCCAAACAAATATCACATCTTTTTTAACTAGTTCATTTGAAGGTGCAGCATAGATGAAAAATCACAGCCAAACCATGAAAAGAACGTATTTGATTGGCATTGGTAGGTCTTAGCCAGGTCTTAATGGCCTCATTTTTGTTTTATTTTTACTTTAATGCCCTCCTTAGAGATCACAAAACCGATAAATACTACTTCTGAAGCACAAAAAGTACACTTCTAGATGTATGCATACAAATTAGACTCACAGAGTGCAAGTAAAACTGATTTCACATGCTTAATAGGATCATTAGTCAACTTAGAATAGATCAAAGTATCATCAAAGTAAACCAAAAAAATTGACCAATAAACTTTCTCAAGACATGATTCATCAACCGCATAAAAGTACTAGGTACATTGGTTAGTTTGAAAGGCGTAACAATCCATTTTCATTTTCCACTCATCACCCTCCCTAATTCGAATTGATGATAACCACGAGTCAAATAAATTTTAGTATAAATCACAGATCTATGCAAATATTCAAGCATATCATCTAGCCTAGGGATAAGATGACGATACTTAATAGTAATCTTGTTAATAGCATGACAACAAATACACATTCGCCAAGTTTTATCTTTCTTAGTAACTAAAATGATAGGCACAACACAAAGACTTAAAGATTCACGCACATAACCTTTTTGAAGTAAATGCTCGGTTTGTCATTGTAGTTCATTTGTCTCCTCGGGGTTTGCCTTATAAGCTGATAGATTAGGTACAACCAAACCCAAAATTAAGTCAATCTGATACTCAATGCCTCACAATGGTGGTAATCCATGTGGTAAGGCATCAAGAATGATTGCAACAACTCAGGAAACCTTGGAGGAACATGCACCAGTATATCTTCATTGGCAAAATAACTGTCTTTAAAATGTAAATTCAACACATGTGAATGATTATAAAAGGCACGATTCAAGTCCCTAATAGATTCATAAAATGATTTTCCAAATTCAATTGGCAATTCACATTTCATCATAAAATTCGATGGCAAGAGACTAAGATGTGAAGATAAAACCTTTCGCAACTTTTAAGAATCACTCAAAAACTTATGTGACTTACCTGGATCGGCCAACCCAACATTTTGGTCAAAAATTTTATGTTTTTTTCCTCCAAGTTTTGCTCCTTTTGCCGATCACCCCCAAACCTTGGCTTGGGCTTTGTTCGGCCACTTCTAGCTCAGTCTCTAACTTTTCTTTGTCAACTTTCATGTGCCTTTTATCCTCAATAACTTCCACTGGTGACAATGGAGTTACTGCATACCTTGTTCTATCCTTAATCACAGTAATCCTGTTAGTGTTAGCGAAACTATCATGCATAGATTCAGGATCAAATTCCTATGGTCTCCCTAACAGGATATGACTAGCTTCCATAGGCATAAAATCACATAAGATAGAATCATGATATTTTCCGTTGTTAAAGTTAACCAGACATTATTTATTAACCCTGATATCCCCACTACCATTTAACCAAATAAGTTTATAAGATGATGGATGAGTAGTAACAGGCAAAGAAAATGATTTAACAAGAAGATTGAAAACAGTTTTAGCACAAAATCCTCCATCAATAATCAATGAACAATTCTTATCCTTCACAAGGCAACGAGTATTAAAATTATTAATTCTTTGTACCTGGGTTTTGGCCACTTGAGATTTCAAAGCTCTCAAAGTTACGAAATTACCTTCCATTTTCATACCTTGTTCACCTTGAACATTTATGATGATCTCTTAATTTACATGTTCTTCTCCACTCTCATTGAGAGGTGGAATATCACCATATTCGTCTTCTTCATCGTATTCCTCAATGGTGGCTAACACTTGAGCATGGGGAAAATTAATACTAACATTTCCTCTTTCTTTACAATAAAAACAAGTAGGAGTGTTAACTGAAACTGAATTTCACGAAGAGACAGGGGACTTACAAGAATTCCTTGAAGACGATTGGTTTGAAGTCTGTGGCATTGTTCTTCTATCATTGGAATTGTATGTTAGATTGGAGTAGGTTTGGACCAACCCTCTGCCTTCCATTGGCACACCTCTACCACGGCCTGAACTAGGATTCATGGAATGAAACCCTAGTCTTTGACTAGAAAAACCAAATTGCTACTTCCTTGGATGCATAGTTCTCTTAACCAACCTTTATTTCTTCAATAAATTGTCCATGGATATGTGATTTTGAAGCTTGACTGGCGTTTGAAGGCTCTCACCCACCTCATCGATGAATCAATTTTTGATGAATGCGTCGTGTTCTTTTATTCTGACCCTTCTCATAGTCAACTCACGTTCTTGCCTTATATGAATCTCCTTGTGAAGACTCTGGATTGCAGAATTTGGATCTTCCAATCAAGTGGAATTTTTCCCGAACCATTTAAATGGCACAAATAGCAGCGTCTAGCCCGCAGGGTACATTCTACTTGACTTATAAGTGTCTATCTCGTAGGGTACACTTGCGAGGGTTCTCTATAAACGTCTAGCCCGCAGGGTACCAATATAAAGGAGGTATTAAATACTTAAATAGCCTGCAGGTTTAAGAAACAATGAATAGAATGAGAATATCTCAAAATTTTGAATAAATGTTTGTATAATGTGTGTTTTGGCCGTCGGCCATATCCCTTTAAATAGGGGAGAATTCGGCAACTCTAAACCCTAATCATAATCATAATCTGAATCAATCTCATGGCAGCTTAAGGAATCTAAAACCATGTCTGACTAAAATACCAAAATCAAATCCTAATCTGCCTTTTCTTCTGATTTCAGCCGAAATTAGTATTTAGAAGACTAGACAAATATTACCTTGTCTAATCTTACCAAATATAATTCTAATCAGAATATAAGGTAATAAACTAAACCCTAATTAAAATATTACCAAAACTCTTCTAAGTCAACATGAC
>JAULKJ010326970.1:0-10219 GCA_032355405.1 Rubia balearica
ATTATCATCCAATTTAACTCTGAAGAAGAAATCTTCCTCTTCGTTACTCTTCTGTGAGAGTCTTTCAATTACTTGTTGAGTATCGCCTCCGATCTCCTTCATGTGCAACCTATTCACATAGTTTAAATTATCCTTAATCGTGTGTCCTAAATTCTGAATACCACCACCTTCAAAAGCCATAAGCTTGAATCCATGGCTAGATTTTAATCAAGCGCCTTCCATTCCTTTTATAGCTTTCCTTTTTTCCTCTGTAATTCTGCTTTCACTTCTTTGCAAATATTGTCATTCGACTCGAGTGAAAGGATAATTGTGAGAGGTCACATAATGAAAAACATCATAGGTTTCATCGATAAATTTAACCCGAATTTCAGGGTTGCCTCCTGTTCTCGTAACCACATTTTCCCTTATTTTTCTTCTTTTCTTCTCAGAGCCCTCTTCAATAATATTGTTGGTGGAAGGTGTGTCGGGTGTTTCATTATTCCCTTTTGTGTTTCCCTGGCATGAGCAGACAAAGTACTTCTCTAGGATGGTTCCATCTTTTTACCTCTTTGTGTTGAACATCGCACCCCATATCCCAATGCATTTGACCATTTCTGTATAAATCATGAAACTCTAATAGTTTTTTTGCATGCTTTCAAACCTGTGAAGCAATCTATGGCATTAACTTTTGATAGGTCGCTAAAATTGGTGACAAAATCTGGTCCTGCAAATATGTATCCTTTCAGCAACTCATTACATCAACTATTATATTAGTCATACATGTATTTTACAATTTAGTTAGTCTTTCCTAAAAAAATTAGTCATTTATAAATATGTATAGAGAGATACAATAACAAAATATGTTGATAAGAAATCATACTAATTAAATTTCAGACATTCAGCACAATAGATCATTTATTTATTGAGTTGCATCATGTATTTAACATATTACTTCATGTGCTAAAGTTTAATTTAAAATATAAAAATATTCTTAATAAAATGTATGCAATTGAATTATAGATATTGAAGAATCATCTAACAAAGTTCAATATTTTTAATTCATGTGTTAATGCAGCTACATAATTTATTTAAAATGTTACTTCTTACATTCAAGAAAATTTATAAACACGTAAATTTTATCAATGGATGCACAATTTTTTTTTAATTTATCAATTTTATACACTTTATTTATTTACTTCATGTGTTTAGTATATTACTTCAGAAATTTAAGAAAAAATTTCAATACCAAAATATTGGGAAAAAAATCCATCTAGTTAGATATTGAAGAATCATCTAACAAAAATCAATATTTTTACTTCATGTGTTTATTTAGCTACATCATTTATTTACTATGTTACTTCATCCATTTCAAAAAATTAAGAAACACTTACATTATCCCAACAAACTGCATATAGAAAAATTTCAGAACTCGGGGAACTGTTCATCAAAATATTATCATGTTACTTCATGTGTTTATACCATTATATCAAGTGTTCATCATATTACCTCTTATTTTCCTGAATTTTTTTAAAAAAAACACCAACATTTTCCCAAAAAAATGCATATAGCCAAATTTTAGGCCTTGGGGAATTGACCATTAAAATATTATCACGTTACTTCATCTGTTTATGTATTTATATCCAGTTTTCATCATATTACCTCATATTTTCTAGAAAATTTAAAAACACCCACATTCTCCCAAAAAATTGCATATATCCAAATTTCAGACCTTGGGAAATTGTCCATCAGAATATTATCACGTAACTTCATGTGTTCATGCAGCTACATCCTGTGTTCATCATATTACTTCAGACGTTTCAACAAATTAAAAAACACCTACATTTTCTTCACATCATGCATATGGACAAATTTAAAATTTGGCAAAAAAATTCCATAATATAAAAATGTTATTTCATGTGTTCGTGCTATTACTTCATGCCTTGAACTGTATATACGAAATTAAAACCAAACTTGGATGTAAACTAGTTGAATTTTCAAATTCAACTTATTTGCTGCTTTCTTCCTCATACAAAACAATTTCCTTGCCTTGAATTGCTAGGTTTTCCATAGTTTATAACAGCAACATCTTAGATAATAGATTTCAACCGTTAAAACTAAAATTTTAAATTGTAGAACTAAGATCTTAGATAGTAAATTTCACATAATTGGGATTTCAACTGTAAAACTAAGATTTTCATCTTAAATTTCATACTACCTCGGTTATTTCTCCTTCGCAAATTTTAGAAGATTTAAAATATGCTTTTCTTCGATATTTCAGTCGCTAAATTCCGCAAAATTCTGTTGCAAAATCGGATTTCGTCTTATTTGTGAAAATTTACAGATTTTGATTTCGGAGCTTGAACGCAAGCTTGAATCGGACATTTGCATAGCTTTGATCGGCGATTTCAGAGCTTAAATCCGGTGTTTAGTAACATTAATTCGGTATGAGTTTGAAGAGGAATTAAATTTCTTGATTTTTGGAAGGAAAAGATCTTACAGTTATTTGGAAGGAGAGAGAAAATCGGGTTGGCTCATTTTTCTTATAACCTGGTTTTGACCCATTTCATCCTATCTTTCTATTTTGCAATTAGGTCATATTTTTCATCTCCCTTCTTATTTATTGTAGTTTGATCCCTGATCGCACCATTTACTATAGTAAGACGGTATCGCAAGAATTTTTCCCTAAATTAAATAAATTGAGAGACAGTGTTTTCTCTAAATTAAATAAATTGAGAGGCAGTGTTTTGGGCAATGCTAGGCCGACAAAAAAGGCTGTATGACTCTTATGAGTATTGTTCTTCAACCTTGAAAGTCATCATCAAAATATGTGCATGAGAAATAGCAATGATTGTGCTTCTATATGTGGAGGAAAATCATTGCCTCTTTAAATCTTTTCGAACCTAATTATTGAACTCCTAATTGTTTGACAATAATTTTTCACTTAAATAATTTTTTATCTTGTACTTTAATTCACTTCATTAAATTCTACAATTAATTTTATTTAAATTTAATATCCTTATTTTTAAAATCAATAAATACTTCATATAATTCAAAATGGTTACACACAAAGCAATCCAAGTGCTCCAACATATTATTAATACTTAAGTGGATTGCTATATCACGCCCTGTATTTTACTGCATATGCCCTGTATTTGTACTATTGGAATATTATATGTATTTTTAAATTGATTTAAAGATTTAAAATAAGATAATTACAAATAATTAAAATTTAATTTAAAACCAAATCTAATACCCTGGTGGCGGATTTCGCCGGCTGCGAAGTTTGCCGCAGTGGCGTTTTCAGGGGTGGTTTTCGCCAGCGGTGGTGTTCAGGCGGTGTCTTCTATCTGCGCCAGAGCATGAAGTTCGTCGGCGACGAATCGCCGGCATCTTCCTCGGCGTCTCCTGGCCGTGCTTTTCGATGCCCCGTCAGCATTTTCTCCGGCGTCCCTGCCCTGATTTTCGTCAGCGTCTTCTTTGGCGTCCCCACCTTTCTTTTTTATGCACTGCCCAGCGCCACCCGTCATATTTTTCGCTGCCTTGCCTAGAGCCGCCCGCCGGATCCCACCGTGCTTTTTGATGCCCCACCGTTCTCGTTTTCCCATCCCCAACTGAATCTCCTTCTCCGTTTCTCCCTTTCCTTTCTCCCCGTTCTCCCTCTCTTCCGACCGGATTTTCTTCTCCGATGGTTTTTGTTTTCCGGTTCTCTTTTCCCAGATCTAGGTTCTTTCTTCCCCCAGTTCTCTCTTTCCCCTTTTCCCCAGTTCACTCTTCCCCCCCAGTTCTCTCTTTCTCCCCTGGTTCTCTCTTTCTTCCCACCACCCGGTTCTCGTTTCCCCCACTGCCCAATTTCTCATCACCCGGTCCTCGTTTTCCCTCTCTCCTTTCCCGGCCCTTGTTTTCCCCCATCGCCCGGTTCTCATTTCACCCCTCTCGCTTCTCGCTTCCCGGTTCTTGTTTCTCCCTCTCATTTCCCGATTCTCGTTTCTCCACCTTGGTTCTGGCGATTCATCAAAAAATGAGGTGGACGAAGAAGGGAGGCGGCGGCGTGAGTGGTGAATGAAAATGAGGGTGGTAGCGGAAGAAGAAAGGCGGGAACAACAAGGTACCATGGATTGGAATGAAGCCTCATTATTCCTCGAAGTATCCACCAGTGCCCTTTTTCCCTAAGTCTCGCAAGGGATGTCGCCTTTGGTAGTATCTTTTGGTGGGCTCCATCGAGGATACAAATAATCGTGACCTAACCCTTATTTCCCTCAAGGTTCTATGGAACAACCTCAGTATCAGCCATTTTTTATAGCGGGTCTTCCACCTCTCTTTGGCTACACAACCCCACTATTGTTCTAGTGTCACCTAAAATATTCTCCCATGGTGTTACCTGGAAACAATGATAACAATAGTGCCCTCAATGGGGAGCTGAATTGATTGATAGGAACCTCAAGACAGACTGCTAGCTCTCCCCTTGCTCCTTAAATGATGCTTACACGGTTACCGAATGATGAAAAGCTACCAAAGGGGATCCCCACATACAATTTTGATACCGATCATACAGAATTTATCTAAGACCTCTTCTTAGTTTGATGAATTCTTGAGACTTCGAAGAGAAGGTGACTTGCAAGCTTGTGGAAACTACCTTCGAGGAAAAGGCCAAAAATGATTTAATAAACTGAGCCCTGAGATGCTGTGAGCTTACCAATATTTTAGTAAATTCTTATTGAGTCAATTTTTCTAGAAGAAGATGTTCACCAAAACCATGACCGAGTTGTACACCAATCGTTAAAAGCTTGGTGGGACCACATAGGCATAATATCATCAATATGTGGATGAAATTATTGTTGCCATTGGTCGTATGGAGCATGGTGTCATCTTGGGATACATGATGGGGATGTATAATTATGCTCTCTATAAGAAGTTAATGCCCAAGCCTTTGGAGACGCTTTATCATTTACGATAAAGAGTGGAGCAATGCTACCAAGTGGAAAGAGACAATGATAAGATGGTAGAAAGGAATATAAATCCTAATGACCATAAGGGAAAGAAGTTGGTCGGCACTTTGAAGTCTAGTTTCGAAAGCTATACGCCATTAGCCAAAAATCGGGAAACATTCTAACCATTCATTGGAATCTGTTCAAGAATCCTTCGCCTTTGGAAGATTTTGTCCCAAGAAGACAGTCGACCAAGTGGTGTGATCACCATAAAGATCATGGTCACGATATTGAAGAGTATCATCATCTTACGGTTGAGATCAATAAGTGTGTTAAGAGCGGAAGTCTTCGTGATTATGTGATCTAAACACAGAGCCAAGACAATCAACCGAAAAAGAATGGGGGTTCTCTTTGGTGGAATCGCAAGAAAAAATAGAATGGAAATAATGCCCAAGGTGGGAAAACAGATATGGGTGTTCAAATCGGGGTACCCGCACTTTCAGGTACCCGCACATCCGAGTACCAACACGTGCCGATAGTTGAAAATGTGGCCCCTGGCCCGCCCCGGAACAACAAGGTACCCGCTGACCCGTTTAAGATTGAAGTTTTTGAGATAACTATTATTTCATTATGTTACATAAATTTGTATTAGTGCAAGAAAAATATCTTTAAAATGATGGCAATGTAATTTAACAACTGAATTCTTGTGGCAATTTTTTGTTCAAATAATTATCACCTTTTTTCGTTAAATAATTTAGTATGTAATGATCATTAGGAATAACAAGTCCTTAATCATTATCGTCATTTGCTAGTTTGGATGAACGTAACAAAATATGCTAAAATGACGAGCATAAGATCATTGTGTTAATAAATTTTAATTTAGTGGAGACCTTATGAAAGTTTGATATGAAATTTGTGATGGAAAACCAAATATGTATTTTTTTCAATTTGACCTATTGGCTGCGGTTAGAATAGGGTTGTGACCGAGGTTATTACTGAAATTTGACGCTAAAAAGGAAGGGCCAGAACTTAGGAGGAACAATTGACAATTCAGAGTTGAAATGGAATGCTTGAAACTTTAGCACGTGAATATTATGTAAATTCGCATTATTTAAAAATTAATTTTTTTATAGATATGGACAATTGAGAAGATGTGACAATTCAGGAGTAGATGTGAAGAGAAATATTATTTAAAATTAAAATTAATTAAATATATTTTAATTTTATCGGGTATCCCGAGTATACGGAAATCGCATTTTGCAGCCCAAACCTGGACTCGTTAAATGTAAAATTTATGAGTCGGGTACCCAGTCCTAAAAAATGAAAAGTTACCTTGTTAATTTATACAAGACCAGTGGATGGACAGGTTGGATACTAGGTTCTGGGTATTTTTGAACACCCCTAGAAGCAGGAGATCAAAATGGTGCATGGTCCCCCAACCCACATGGAGGTTATGGAGTGATGAAGTTGTTTTCCAAATTGTAATGATTAAAGCCAACCTTATTAATTGAAGAGACGTGCAATCATTGGAGAATTTTTTTTCTCTCTCTCTCTCTCTCCATTTAAAGGTCCTACACCTTCCTGGCACCCAACTCGACAACTTCCACTAACACATTTCCAACAAGGATCGAAGGTTTCAATGATCAAAAAGTCAGGAAAGCTAGCCACCTTCATAAAAAACCTACAAATCATTGAAGGCTCTTTTACCTCTCTGGGGGGGCTATTGATGATACCTAGGCCTAAAGCCCAATCGATCATTGATCACCACACTATCGATGGACCGAGATGCCAACATGTTAAGTATATTCTACATACATCCCAACATGAAAACTATTATTAGTATCCTAATTATACTCTAATACTACAACTTGTTCAACAAGGAAAGATAATCCTAACCCTAGACACTTCCGAAGATCTCCCAGGTTCTCCTCACTATTAATACACGGGTATGTCCAAACTCTCATTCATCTATAACTAATTACATACTTCCATAAGCCTGCTAACTTAATCATCATATTGTTTTCCTATGGGGACCTTCCAAGGGTTTGTTCTTGTAGATTAACGATCGAGTAACGACGGTGCACGACAAGGGTGTCTCAAGTTGCATCACTATCATTTAATTTTTTTAGTGACAAAAAATGAATCGTCAAAGAGTGATTAGTAAAGGATCATATTTTAAGTGTTAATTCATGATTTCACTATTCACTTGTTGCTAAAGATACTATTTAATGAGTAACCATTTGTCATCACTAGTCTTAGTGAATAGTAAAGTCGCGATAGAATGGGAGCTGAAGTTAGGAGAATATTCATGATGGTTGGGCATGATATTGGAGTTGGGACTTGATGGAGCTGCGTTGGTGGGCTAAAAAAAATCATGTGATGTCAGGCGGTGAGCGAACGAGGAAGAAACAAAACATTAGGGGGGGGGAAGGAAAATGGGAAAATAAAATGAAATGGATAAAATACCCTGTAAAAATAGGGTGAATGATAGTCATGCAAATTTTAAAAGAATTTTCATTAGTAGTTAGAAATTAAGTTTGAAAATTAATAGAATAAAAAAGGTGACATTTATTTGTTAAAACCTATATTTTTGTATCCTAACTATGTTGGATTTATAAAAAGAATTTAGCCTTCTAACTAAGGCCCTATATATCCAGATAGGTTTATTTTTGCTAAATTTAACTTATCTTTGGTTTTGATCAACATACTTATCTTTGGGGAACTGAACATATTTTTGTTGAACTGAACTTATTTTTGCTGAACTAAACTTAGTATTTCCAAAAAGCAAAAATGAATAAGGAAACCAAGGTGGGACAAACGCAGAACTGATCATGACCAAACTAGAGCAAATTAAATTTGATAGAACTAAACTTAATTGAGTTGAACTAAACTAGATTGATTTATTTTAAATCGGATTTAATCAGACCAAGTTGGGCTGAACTAGTTCGACTTGAGTCGAAAATCACTAGAATGAACTAGACCGAACTTAACTAGACTAAATTAAACAAGTTGAAAAACTAAATCGGTGTGAATCAAAATGAGCAAAACTGAAGCAAACTGAACCATAATGTACAAGACTGAACCAAAGTGAATATTGCACTTGAGCAAAATGAACTAGATTGAACTTAACTGGACTGAATCAAACAGAGTTGAACCGAATGAATCGATGTGAATAAAAATGAGTAGAATTGAAGCAGACTAAACCATAATGTACCAGAGTGAACCCGAGTGAATTGCACTTGACCAAAATGAACTAGACTGAAATGGACAGAACAAAGCTTGGCTCGCCTGGATAAAGCTGGACAAAACTGGACTAAACTAAATCTAACTAATATAAATTTGACTGAACTGGAGTAAAATGGAATAGACTGAACTAAACTAGACTTAAATAACTGAATTAGAGTGAGTTGGATTGAACAAAAAATTGATAATAATCATTAAACATAATAATGTGTATGCTATTTTTAATAGTAATTATTTGTTACGGTTGAATGACATTTTCTTTTTTTAAATCAACCATTCATAGATAGATGATGGAAAAGTGCTCACCAACAATTTCAATTAGTGAAATTGATATCGGACCTAACATATAATCACTATTATCACAAGAATATTTAAATTACACGTCAACTAGATTGATCGTTTATACTAGTACAAATTTAAGGTATAATAAAAATTGTAACATTGCCAACAAGAATATTAACCTGATTCCTCCAAATAAATATAATTTAAAATAAATTTCTTTTTATTGAACTAAAATTAATTATGTAACCTAATTTATTAAGGAAGAATAAATTCAACCAAACAAGCAAACAATACCAAAATCATATAAGTTGATATCTGATCAAGATTCCCACATGTAATACTCTCTCTGCCCCATCCATTTCCTCAGATAGAGAAATGATTGGGACTTTTTTCAAGAAGGAAAATGTCTCTACTACCCTTCTAATATGTCTGAACCACAGCCCCTCCACCACCTGCAACTCCAACAACACTTGCAATGTCGGCACCACTGCACCACCAACAACGCCATCACCACTGTACCACCCAACTCACACTACCCAACACAACCAGCAATGCCAGACTTACAAATTGGACTGGCGAAGGAAGATGCAAAGAGATAGGGAGGTTTGTGAGAGATGAGGAGGGTGGGTGAGCAAAATACGTTAGGCTGGGAGTAAATTTTAGTTAGTTTAGGGGTAATTTTTCTTTTTACATATAGAAAATTCTTGAATATGGAAAGTGTGCAGAAAGAGTTGGCGCACCTTTTTAAGAAATGTACAAAAATGATGAGGGAGTACATTTTTTACTATTCATTTTTCTGTTTGCCCTTTCTTCCTCCCTTTCAAAAGCATTTTGTTTTTTATAAATCTTATTTTTCTCATTTTCGCATTATGGGAAGATAGGAAAAAATAAGTTTTTCAATTGATATTGTTTGAATGTTTATGTTATTGATAAGTATGGATTTATTTTCGTACATTATCATTTTTTTGCCTTGATAGATTAGATTTTTGTGTACATGATGATCACTCAAATTAATTGTTCATGTCAATGTATTTTTTCCAATCTAGTTTTAAAAATCGCGTGTTTATGATTTCATTTGTGTTTATCAATTAGGAGTCATGTTCTTGATCTATATTTTTCAAGGTGTTTATAGTTTGAACAACATGAATGATATTTTGGATCAAGTGATGTAACAGTTGTTGAAGATCTCTGCTTGAAGTAGTAATATTGTTGCATGATATGCTCCTATCTGCCAAGTGGTCATGATTTTCGTGGGAACCAAATTAAATTCTCAAGGACGATTTTATAGTTATTGGATCTCTTATCAGTAATGGCTAGTTGGGTTGAAAGTCAATTTCGCTTATTGTAATTACTAATGGGCATTTTCTCCGCATTTATGAAAGATTGATTTTAAAAAAAACATAGAGTTAAGTGCTAAAATAACCCTATATTTTGGTTGAAAGTGTCAATCTAACTCTGTAAAATCCAAAAGTGCAATTCTAACACGATTACGGTCGAAAGTGTCAATCTAACCTTAGGAATCTAAATTTTCTGAATTTTACTGAATTGACTATTATACCCCTATTTTTAAAAACTTGAAAAGACTATACTACCCTTCAAACCCTCTCTTTCTTCTTCTCTCACACAAGAATCCCACCTTCGTTCTCCCATTTCCCCATCGGCAAAACCCTCTTGGATTTTCTTCTTCGGATTTCCTTCGAAAGTGCAAATCTTCTTTGTGAAACCCCGCCCCTAATGAAGTTTGTACGTATGTCATTAAGAAATAATGAATTGGGTCGTTAACTAAATAT
>JAULKJ010326981.1:0-10218 GCA_032355405.1 Rubia balearica
TGATTAATCTTGTGTAAATGCATGAATTGGTTTAATGCTTAGACACGGTGCAGTGTTTATAAGTGCTACCAAGCTTGTTGATTCTTTGAGCTTAATGCCATTAATGGGATACCTTTAGGTGTTGGATGACTAAAGGGGTCATTGGAAAGGTTTAGCTAGAGATGTCGAATTCACCCTTGTAAACTACTATCAAAGAAGAATGGAAGATTTATCTTCACAACAAGTAGTAAATGTGTTGAATAGGTTACATGGTCAATGATAGATAGAAGGTTTGGAAGTATAAGTCAATTACCCCCAAGACTCCGTAATTCGTACTTAATCTCATTTTAGTGATTGTATGCTTTTTTAGTTTAACTTGTCTTTAAATTGTTAACTTAGAAAAACCAAACCAAAACCCCCCTCTTTATGTGCTTTTATATGTATGCAGATACCTATATCTAGCGCAGTATTTACCATTATATGAGCAAACAATTAGGAATATCTCTTGTCTCTATGAACGACCCCGACTTGCACTATTTACTTATTTGTAGTTAGTAAACAAAAATGGATTAAAAATTACATCTTGGAGAGGTATAATGTGGCGTCAACGGGTCATCATTTAAAAAAATGGACGCATTCGTTCATCCACCACCCGAACTGTAGCACCAACCAGAGAAAAAAAGTTTTTTATGCAGTGCAGACAACTTCGTTGATGAGCTCGACCAAGATTTGACCCATCGTTCGAAGGTGAACGCGAAGCAATCCACTCCCTTACAAACTTGGCAAAGGCCTCTCGTACAAGAAATTCCCCAAAATGGAAGGTCTAATCCTGTTAATGTCTTCATCAAACCCAACGATGATAGTTTGCACGGCGAACCTAACCACGATGTGACGATGGTCTGTTCTTGGGGTATCTTGGAGAGTTGGACAACGAACCTTCGGTATGTTGCTGTTTTTTATTTCTTTGAGATGATTTTTTATTCTGCGCCTTCCTCAATCCTATCTCATTTTCCTAGATCTTGGCATTCCTGCGATCGTCTTTACAATCTGCTGGTATATTTTCCAGCAATGTTCTCTCTCTTGCAAGGTCCGATCGAGGTGGCACTTAATGATGAGTTAACCATGTTGTATAGGTAGTGATCATTGTTATTACTGCTACTTAGTGCTAGTTAGAGGTTATAGAAGTTACATAAGTTATGAAATAAAGAGAGGCTTTAGTGGTAGGAAGTTGAAGAATATAAAAGCTTGCAATAATAGCCTTTAGTGCTAGTTAGTAGTGGTGGGTGGTTGAAGAAGTTACAAGCATGGAATAAGGCACATTGTTTAGTCTTCATTAGTAGAGTTAGTGCTAGCTAGTTATGGTAGGAGGTTATGGAGGTTAGAAGCTTGTAGTATGGTTCTTCATTAGTGTAGGAATAATTTCTAAGTCATTTTGTAATCTATAAATAGGAGAATGAAAAATCAGAAAAGCTGTATCTTTTCAGCACCAACATTGTCTTCATTTCTTCCATTTTTTCGATCATTGTTCCAACAAAAGTAACAAGTAGGGTATGGTTTATATGATAACATAAAGCTCATTCAAGAAACTTTACTCAAGTTGGAAAATTTGCAACAGAAACTTTCAGATCATTGGCAGCAGAGATCCAAGGTTTCTTAACTTAAGTTTGGGGTTAAGAATACCACTTTTTATTACAAATGGGCATCAAAAATAAGAAATATTAATTCAATTCATGGCATTTACGATGCTTTGGGTTCATGATTTCAGAACAAGATACGATTTTTGGTCACATAGTCCATCATGTTAAATCAGCCTATACTCTTCTTGAGTGGTATTCACCTCTGATATCAGGGGAAATACACCAAGAAAGTTTTATGGCAAGTAATTCTAGATTACTCAATCAATGGCAATGTCAGGATCTTTCTTAACCATTTGCAGGAAAGGAGGTTGGGACTGCATTACAATCCATGAAATTAAGGAAATCTCCAAGTGAAAATGGCTTACCTCCATGTTTTTACAAAAGATATTGGAGTACGGTTGGTGTAGAAATTATAGAAACTATTTTAAGTGTTCTTAATCAAGGAGCTATACCTCATCACTGGAATAAGATATAGGTTGTGTTAATTCCAAAGAAGAAGGTTCCTTCAAATGTTACACATTACAGGTTCAAGAAATGTATCGGTCATCTCATATCAAATCCTCAAAATGACTTTGTGCGAGGAAGAAATATTTCTGAGAATGTATTTCTTGCTCATGAAATCAACCATTTCATGAAGAATAAGAAGATTCTGGGTACAAAAAGTTTAATGGAAATCAAGATAGATAAGAATAAGGTCTATGATCGAGTTTCTTGGAGCTTCTTGGAAAAAGTTCTCACAAAATTGGGTGTTTATCATCACTAGATTCAATTATTAATTTCGTGTGTTAATAAAGTGTCTTATAAAGTTATACTTAATGGAGCTAAATCCACATTCTTCACACCCGAAAAAGGACTGAGACAAGGATGCTCATTATCATCAAACTTAAATATACTTTGCCAGCAGTTCTTATTGTCATAGATTGAGTATAGGATGGAAATGAACAATAGGATTGGTCTAAAAATAACATTGAATGGCCCAAAATAAGTCATGTACGGAAATGATAGCATATTTTTTTCGGAATGTAATACATATTCTGTGGATGACATAACAAAAACAATATATCTATTTTTGAGATAGTAAGGCTAGAGATTGAACTTTTAGAAGTGCTCTATGATGTTCAATCCCAACAAAATTCACGGTTTGGAAAAATATGCTAGGTTCCCATTAACATTCATGGATCGAATCTAGGAGGGAAGTATTTGGGAGTTGATATCACTTTCCAGTCCACAAAGAAAAGGATATTTTAGAATCTGGTCACAAGGTTTCATGAAATATTCTCATCTTGGAAGACTAAATTGGTATCTCTTCTACAAATTATTACATTAGCTAACCATGTTTTGTTATCACTAGCCATATATCAATTAGGAATTTTCAAATTTCAAAAACAATGCTTGATTCATTGGATAAAATGATAGCAGCTTTCATCTGGACTGGTGAACTAGAGAAGAAAAATGTACATTGGAAGTCTTGGGTTAAGGTTTGCAATTCAAAAGACGATGGAGGTCTAGGATTACAATCAATGGAAGGAATGAACTTAACTTTACTCAAAAAGCATGCTTGGTCAATAATTAAGGACAATGTTTTTTTGTTGTAGAGAATTTATAAGTGACCTGACCCTTCCCGGTGCGTAGTTAAACACACAAGAAGAGGCTACTAATGGCTATTAAGGATCAAATATAGAGTTTATAAAGTTGCTCCTACTACTATGCTACCAATAATGGTAGATAGTGAAAAGTACCGGGGTAGTCCACAGAGATGTTATGAGTCTAGAAACTAGCTATACAAAACCGTGGTCATGTCGTCAGTCCGACCACGTGGTAGGAAGAACAAGTGTTGTGAGAATAACCATTGGGGTGAGGGGGTTTCAACTATCAAACTAATAGCATGCAAACACAGAAATAAACTATATTAACTTACACTTTGGGGGTATTTGCGTAACATGATCGATAATTGGCTCTAATCTCTGATTCATTCACATATAAGAATATAAACTTATCTCATGCATATATCACATAGTGTGGAGATAGCCAGATATTTCCTTCCTCTGTCACACAAGGTACTACCACCAATACACGTTTATCTCACCGTCTGCATAGTTAGGGATGCGCTCTAATCCAATGACTCTGCGGACCATCCCCATCTCTTACTCTCAATGCTAATGCGCCCCTTCTTGGAGGAATTAAACCCACCTAAAAGGACTTTGCCTCCCATAGGTCGTAACCGTTAGATATGAAAGTAAGGGCATTACATCCCAGACTCTCCACTATGGATCTCAATCCCTAGGCCTAGAGAGGTAAAGGGAATTGATACCTTGTGATAACTCTAAGTTTGGCACGGATTTGTGGTTTCTCTAAAACGGCACAACCCTAGTTACAAACAATCATGAAAGAGCAAAATGGAGAATCTCACTAAATGTTTTAGATGTTTCAATCAATTGCTCCCAAGTGATGAGTTTAGCTACTAGGAACAATACTAACAATCCAAAGCAAATCAAACATAAAGAAAGATGAAACTAGATTTTTTAAAAAAGTAGAGAAAACTGGGGTTTTGAGCTGTAGAAAGAGTTGGTGAAGAGAGGGGGTAAAGTGTGCTTTTCTAGTACAAGAAAAAACAAAAAATAATTCTGGCCACACATCCGTCGCGAGTCGTGACCAAATCTTTGCGAGTCGCGACAGAGCCCTGAAATAGCATCTTTAAACTTTTCTTCTTATTGTTTCATGGTGTCCTATTCACTTAACTTCTCTTTAAATCTTCAAGTATTCAAGTATTTAAAAGATGAACTTCAAGGTCTTCACGGTGTTTGGTGTTCAAATCTCGATGTCATTGCCTTGTCCCACAAAATCCCCTAGAAAGTCATAAGAGCGCAAAAGTCGCTCTTAACTCTCCTAAGAGAATTTTGAGGCAAAACACAAGATCTAGATAACCAAAGTGCGCAAAAGTGAGTCCGAAATTCATAAAATAACTATATAAAATGGACACATCAATTCTATCCACACTTGAACCTTACTTGTCCGGGAGTAAGAAGAGATTAAAAAAACACAAAGAAATCCACATATCCACTTCCTTCACTAATATTCCCCCAATAAATACCTCACAAAACCTCTCATTAGCATAAATCCCAAAATTAAAATCAATTGAGAATTTTTCACACACAACCCCAATTCTTAAATCTACTCAAGCCTACCACCTATCAATTCACTAATACCCATAAATGTTTTTAAAAATAAACACTTCTAGGTCCCATGTTGATAATCCCAAACTCAATGGCACAAAATAAAGTTAAAATAATATGAAAAGTTAAAGCACGTACTTCACTTCATACCAATATATTAACCAAACAAAGTACACAAAGAATCAAGAATTGATAAACCTACTTCGTTTTCCTCGCTAAGTTACCCAATCCC
This sequence comes from Rubia balearica, assembly GCA_032355405.1. Lineage (NCBI taxonomy): Eukaryota > Viridiplantae > Streptophyta > Magnoliopsida > Gentianales > Rubiaceae > Rubia > Rubia balearica. The sequence continues at coordinate 5,022 of JAULKJ010326981.1, forward strand.
AGGAAGTTCTAAGACGTTAGATTACCGGATCTATCCATGTATCAACTGCAACATTACGACTCCAACACCGAAAAATGAGAAGAGTTGTGACCAATTTTTTTCTTTTTCTCTCTTTCTCTCATTTTTCCTAGGAGCCCCTTCGGGTTTTCATCCTAGCCACACGTCATATTTCTTTAGCTTACATGTCACCCAGATTTAGACTCTCATTTTTACCTAGGCTGCCCTTTAGGGTTTTTGACTTATCCGGGCCTCCCCAATGTTTCCTAAATTTCCTTCTCAGGTTTTCAACATAGTAGATTTGCTTTTTTATTTTGTTACTTTTTCATTTTCCTTTTTTTTTAATTTTTTTTTCCTTTTCAATTTTTTTGAATCCAAATAGCAAAAAGCATCGAATATCAATACTACAAGCATGTCCAATCATTCAACCCCTCCCCACACTTAAACATTACATTTCCCTCAATGTAAACAAAAAAGGAAAAAAAGAATACAAATCAAAGTGGGGGAGTGAAAATATCTCACAATGAAGACCAGCACCACCCCAAGAGTCTCTATGATAGAGCTGTTGGTACTTAGTCAACCACTTCACATTCCTCCCATGCCACTCTACCTCGAGAACAGGACCCGGGGCACAACCGTAGTGTGCTTGCATTCGGTAGACTCGAGATGAGAGATGGTGAATCTCTTCATCCAAATATATCAAGCTCTGTGAGGCAAATACATTGTGCTCAATGATTATCCCATTCTAGCGGTGGAAACCATTCTCAGTCATCTACATCAATCAAGAGTAGAAGTCTGGAGGAGACTGAGGGAACTGGCCATGCATGTGGTCTTCTTGCATCGACTCAGGTTGTGGATGATGTGGATAATGTGACCCATCCTCCAATGGTAGTTGGGTGAAGGGAAAGACATTCTCCTTGGTTTGAACTAACTCTAGAGTAAAGTTCTGAAGCTCCCGCTCAAACTCAGCCCGACAAAGTGTATCCGGCTATATTGCTAGATCGACAATGGATAGGTTAGTCTTCATCTTGGTCCACTGGGACTGAGGGAGCTTCATAAAGGTGATCCCTCTCCGCCCGTACAATTAGTGACATACACCCGAGACAGCTGTGGGTTTGATAAGGTGGTAGTTTTCCTTCCTTAGCAAAGTGATGAGGTATGACGAACCTCTACCTAAATGCTGGACACCTTCCAGGATAGTGGGTGTAAGTGATCTTCCAAGAGAGTGATCATGCCTCCCATGAACATCACACCCTTTGCCTTTCCTGTGACGTTCATAACCCTGTCAACCCACAACTCGGCTAACTACACGTATCTAATGCCCTCGCTCCTCAGTTGCCATAAAAAGTGGAGGTTATTAATGTGCACCATTATTCATGTATTAGCCGATGCAATTAACACATTTAATATCATTTTTAAGTTGATTGCTAGTTTTAGTTGGGTTTGTACGACAAAGGGTTTAGAAGATCACTATTTATTTTCTTATCTAAATCTCACATTTTGTAGACTTAAGTGAGACTAATGGACACTTTGTATTCATGGGTGCCTAGATATTCCTCTTTGATCTCTTTAGTATGTTTCTCGTGAGTACTTTTTCATTTTCTTTTGTGAAAAGCCATACGCTAGCATGGTAGCAGATATTTGAAGGCTATTTGCAAGGATGGTAGAAGATATTGAAGGCCATCTGGAAGGATTATAGAATATTGAAGGCCATGAACTGCAAATCGTGGTAGTAGATACCATTGGGACCAAAAAATTGTGGATTCGAAACTCAAGAAGGCCAAGGGATAAATGGAGGGATTGTTCTTCGAGGTTGCAGGATTTCTGGGAAAAATCGAAGAATTATCAGCACTTGAGGGTATCACTGTTGGATTCTTCTTGTCAAGCTCTATAAAATCAACTACAATAACTCCCAAATCAGACCAACTGTTCACTCGTAGAGGATGAAAATAGTTAGCCAAGTGAACTACTCACAGCCAGTGCAGACCGCACAAGCCTAGTGTGAGCCAAAAGCTAGCACGGCTGGCACCAAACATCATGGCTTGTGTCAGGATGCCTTGGCACGGGAAGTGTTAAAAATATGGCACGAGGGGTCCTTTTTTTACTAAAAAATCAGCTAAGCACATTCAGTTTTACAAGTATCGTGCCATTTCAAGTTACCAATTCTAAGACTAGCCCACAGGGTATGAAGAATGATGTGGGATGCACCAAGGTACTGAGCAAAATAAATTTCCAGCCGACGGGGCGGACAGAGCAACGCTTCACTACTGGAAAACAGGGTCATTCACATCGGTAAAAAATTCACACGAATTCATGCTGGTGTAAATGTTCACAGTTGCACTGGTAGACCGGATGTTATGATAAATACCAGAGTCTATGTGTAACGATGCACCAGTAGTTATTGTACCGGTACAAGAACCGATGTATGGAAAACATAAATTTTGATGAATAAATAAGATTCACACCAGTACCATAGTTGCCGGTGTAAGATAGCAGTGTTATTGATGTTCAATGCACCAGTGAAAGTTTTACCGGTGAATATTTTTTTGACCAACTGTTGATTGTTGGCGCCAAAAATAAGGGCCATGCACCAAATACAACGGGAATTTCCACAAAAAAACACCAATCCAGTTTGTTACCGGTGTCTATTCACATTTTATGATGTCGTATCATTTGCACCGCTATTTTGTGAAATTACTGGTGTTTATCATGCATTTAATGCTCACCTACCACCTTTTTTGGGGTTAAAATTGGGGAAATGTGGAAGAAGAGTTCATTAATGGATTTTTTAGGGTAGTTGAAAATATTGAATGATCTCATATGGAGACCCTTAATGGTAACATTTTTTTGAATATGTTGGTGTATATTATTGATGGTTATTTTTTTTTGGTATGAAGAACACATATATCTTGTGTGTTTGATCATCTTAAGGTGATTGAGGTAGCATTGTTGATATTAGTTTGTCATTTATTTTCATGGTTGATGTAGTTAATGCTATGGTTATTTATTATCATATTGTGGGGTGTATTATGAATGTGGTAATTTTAATGTGGAAAGGTGTATGTGGTGCACTAATGATCTTGCATGATTTGTATGTGTTAATAAAATTTTATTGTAATTAATTGTATGGAAGTTTGATTGTTGAACATTTATTGATGTGTAGTGTTGTATTGTACCATCGAGAGGCGTAAGCATGTGTATTCCAACATTAGTAGGGTGAGCGAAGAATATGTTGGTTTTGTGGATGAGTTTTTAGAGCATGCTTTTAGTCGGGACAATCAAATATCGTGTCCTTGTCGTGATTGCAGAAATCCAAATCATACTGACAATAAGGAAATACTGAGACTCCATTTGTATAGCAGGGGGTTTGCAAAAGATTATGTCGTGTGGACATTTCATGGGGGGAAATCACCTATGGGATGGTAGTTAGTAGTGAGGGAGAGTGTTTTGGAGATGCAAAATTGGATGACATGTGTGAGGAGGTAGTTGATGAATTTAGAGGGAGGCCTGAAGTTTTGGGTAACTTTCTAGGTAAGAAGGATATGCCATTGTATCCAGGTTATAAGAAGAAAGACACGGTGATGTTATGTTTAATGGAGTTGTTTAATTTGAAAGGTGTTGACTCATTGAGTGATATTAGCATGAATAAATTGCTATTCAAGGGGGTTGGTTACTTCTCCAGCAGTGAAGATAATCTTAAAGTCCCAAATGAAGATCTGCATCATCCCGAGATGCATGTATTTGTTAGTGTATTACTTATGGGAAGTAATATGCAAGGGGTACTATGGAAGGCCACCTCTATTGCTAACACGGGGTGTGGGGGCAAAAAAGTGGTAGGCCATAGTATACCTCGTTCTAGGGAAAGGGCTTTTCCTATTGTTAACATAGGGCGGTGGAGACAATTAGGAAAGGAAGTAGGAGGATTATACTACACTTATAGTCATTTCCGCAAAGAGAAATCTTTCTTCATGTAACTCTATTTCTCAACATTACAACTACATTGCTTTATTCATGGTTTGGGAGCCAAATATATTTCCCCTCACTTAGGTGAGTTTCATCCAAAAAAAAAAAAAAGATAGACTTTCTCATAATAATATGGGTTGGGCTAGTTAATCATAGGTTATAGTACCCATTAATTATGAACAACCTGATATTTCGATATCGAAACCCTTTATAAACAAAGTTATAAATATGGACCTCTTTAAATTGATGTTCCAAAGTTGGATCCCTCTCTAAATTCCACTTCACGGTAGATATTTTTAGCAAAATTAATACTCTGGTCATGAAATATCAGTTCGACACAATTTAGAATGAATTGAGAAAATAAAAAGTAAATTGTGTGGGTGAAAACAATTTAGAATTTATCAAAAGATGAAAGTGCCAATATAAAAAGACCATCCCAGAAAGAAAATGATACTAATATAAAAAAAATTGAAGGGAGTATTAAGACAATGTGAATAGTCTTCCTAGCCACTCTTTACTTGAGTTTCAAGCGAAGATGTTCCCTCTCTTTTGTAGTAGATGTCGAACATGCTGGTATTCCTCCTAGGGCTATCCTTAGCTTTCGTACTTGAAGTCTGCCACAGAGAAAAAAGTCGAGTTTTTTTTGTTCAGTATACCGCAATCCTTCTCCTGGTGGGATAATATTTGTCTTGTTCAATAAAGCATCTACACCTTCCGTCACACTTCAAATTGTTTATTTACTTTTTCACAATCTTTAATGAGAATGTTTGATCCTAAACATCTCTAGTTACCTACTCCTTCCGTCTAACTTTAAAGTTCCGAATTACTTTTTGCACAAAATGTAAGACAAGTCTATGTTGCATACTCCCTCCGTTCAGCTAAATTTGACACATTTTTAGTCAATTTTCTCAAGTTATGTTTGACCATAAATTTCATGTAATATATAAGTAGCAATATTATCATGTGAGGTATCGTTGAATTCTTCGTAGCATGTACTTTCCAAATATTAAAATTTTATATGATATTATTATATGTAGCAAAAGTTATTAATGGTCAAACGTGACTTGGAAAAATTGACTAAAAAGTGTGTCAAACTTAGTTGAATGGAGGGAGTATTTTTAATGGGTGATGACAGTGGACCCTCATAAATCAAATGAAAAAAAGAGTTATGACCACATATTTATGGCTAAATGTAGAAAAATTTGAACTAGGAAATTATTAGTGGGACCGACCGAAA
>JAULKJ010326992.1:0-10217 GCA_032355405.1 Rubia balearica
GTGTTTGCAGGTCGGTGAATGCCTTATTCATGCCAGATATTTATTGCATTATTTGACCTACTTTGTTTCTATAAACGGCTCTTTGTAATGTATATTTGTTACTCATTCTATCGAAGCTTCTATACCTGAATTGTTTGTTTCTGAAAAGAAGAATAAACATGAAATCGGTATTTGTTTCACAATGTTCTCTGCAAACAATGTTCATCTTCTTTCTTGCTGCAGATTCAGAGATTCATCGACTCGGGAAGTTTACAACCCGCACTTTGTAGCAGACATGTAAAAGAGCTAATCAACTCGATGAGGCAAAGTTTGATGATTGCCATGGTTGCATAATCTACTTTTGACCCTTCTCTTAATCCTTAGTTGTAGTGTAGCCATTTGGGAAGCGACGACTTCCGTTCTGTCAGCAATGGTTTTGGCCTCAAATCTGCGATGTAGTGTAGCCATTTGATATGAATGTTCCAATCGCAGCAATGTTCTTCTTGGAAACAGCAATGTAGTGTAGCCATTTGATATGAATGTTATTTATGTTCTTAGCTTGAATGCTCAAGTTTTTTATTTTTATTTTTCTTTCCTTTTAAGTAAAACTCGGAAGTTGTAAATTACTGGTTCTGCGTGTTGTAAATTACTGGTTTGCAAAAAGAAGTGTCTGTGTTTCTTTCTTCTTGATGTTTCCATTAGTATGTGCGTTGTTTTCCAAATAAAACTGGAATACTCATATTCTTTTCAATTTGTTAATTTGGATTATTAAAATTGATTGTTAAACTAATAATAAAAGTACACAAAATATTAATTTAGAATGTTTAACAGATGGGATGAGATTACTTTATAATTAATATGATTGGTTATTTATAATTAATATGTTTAATATACTGATTTGATGTTTATTTTTATTTATTACAATAAAATTATTTTTATTTTAAAATAAATAAATAATGTTTAGAAATAAAGATAATTATATAATATAGTTGTAAAAAGTTTATGTAAGATCTAACCTTTATGTGGTATAACATTGACGATCTTATAAAAGTATTAAAGATGTGTTACATCAATTATAAAATGACAGTGTTTAATGGTTCGTCGGTCTAAAACAAAATTTTATTTTAAAAATAAATAAATAAAATTTGAAGTAAATTTGAAATAAAATTAATAATTTACAATAATCATACATTTAATACATACATTTAAAATATACTCTTAAAATAATTTCATCTAATTATGCTATTTATTACACATTTTAAATTTATGTGTTATTGTAATCTTTAATAACATATTAATAAATAATAATGTATTTTATTTTTTATAAATGTAATCTTATTGTCAACTTAGTACGATCAAATATAAATTAATACAGTACAAATTATATACACACTATACAATCATATTCGGGTCTTATTTGGTCCGGATTGATATTAATTTGAATCTCTTCAAATTTGGGTTCACATCGATTCGGTTTCTTTCGAATCGGGTAGAAGTCAGGTTTGATCAGGTATCTTTCAGGTACGGGTCCTTTTCGGGTCCGGGTTCAGGTTCGGTACGGGTGCAGGTCCGTTACGGGTTCAGGTTCGGTACGGGTGCGGGTGCGGGTCCTTTTCGGGTTCAGGTTCGATTTGGGTGTGGGTCCTTTTCGAGTTAGGGTCATATCGGATCAGGAAATTTTAGTTGAGGTTCGGTTCGATTGGTTGATTTCAGTTTCGGTTTAGTGACCGGGTCCAACTATTCCAATGTCGGTTCGATTATTTAATTTTGAGTTTTCGGGTTCGATTATATTTTGTGAGGTCTAATAATTATGCACTTGGTTTAATGTTCAATGTTTTCAAGCTTGCATGTCCAAACAAAGCAAATGGCTGCAAAGCTATATACCAATTAATTATAGTGTCTCTTGACACATTGGGGTGGGGTTGACTGCCCACCCCTTTTGCCCTATATTTTATTTATTAGTTTTTTATTTATTTTAAATTTATTGTGTATATATTATATATTTTTCTTATGTCCTTATTTATTATTAGTACTCTTTTCTCTCTTTAAATGGATGAAATATTGTCAATATTTTAGATCCAATTGTAACTTCAATGTTACGAGGTTTTATTACCGAATTTCGACAATAATATACATATGTGATTAATAGTTCAAATTTTGTCAACATTTTATTTTCATTTGTACTTCAAATATTACATGACTTTATTACCAAATCCTAAAAATACATATAGTTAACTAACGACTCAATTCATTATTTCTTAATGACTTTTTTTAAGTGTGTGAATGGTATATCTCGCTTTCTTCCTAATTTGGCGTACTATTATTTATTCCGCCTTTCTCAAAGAATCCTTAAACAAGTCAATATTTTACCATTGCTAATGTTATTTATTTATTTATCTCATTTCATTTTATTTTATGTTAAAATTTCTTGTCGGGTTTGGAGTTATTTAGAATATATTCAAAGAAAGAAAATAAGAGAACAAGCATTTCTAGTTAAAGCCTAGCTATTACATACGAACTGACTTCGTTAAGGTCGGGAGTTCACAGTTTTCACAACACTGCTTATTCATAACACGCGGTCAGATTGATGACGCTACCGCGGTTGTTTTTAGTTGATTATTGGTTTTCTAACATCTTTGTGGAGTCTACCCTTCTCGGTAGTACAGTAGTAGGAACGGGAGAAAAGTATAAATCTTATCTTTGATTCTAACAGTTTTCCTCCCGTATTTTTAACGACGCTTAGGAGGGGGTTGGTCACTCAGTCCGAGCTTGATTCCTTAAGCTTCAAAGAACCGTTATTGTTGCGCATCCGCTCTAGCTATTATGTTTAACGTCTCTTCAACATCGCCACGAATGTAGTTTAGGTAGTGACCCAAGGTCATCTTCAGCTACTCCTTGAACCTAGTAAACAAGTAGAATTGCAAAATACATAATTAGGACAAATTCAGAGCATCGTATGCAAATTAATGTTAAATTATAATTACTTACTAGATCCCGATCCGCCCCTTGGGTCAAGTTCCTCCTCCCTTTCCCTTTAGCCTTTCTTAGCACTCTGTCCCAGAATAACCGTTGTCTGCCATTTAATGTTAAACCCGAGCTGAAGTCCCTTATGTTGAAACCATGCCTCGTCATAGAATTCTAAGCGGAGTGAGTGGTCTTTGGGTTGGACAACGGCCTTTATGATCATCGCCATGATCAAGCCACTTGAAGGGAGATCCTTATTTTTTTTAATTTGGAGCCTTGAGCATACTCATCAAAATGGTATAATCGTGGTTAATTTTGAAATTCTCCATCATATAGTAAAAAGGCATAATTTTCTCCCCCCGTGGGAAAAATGTTCAAACAAACCCACCCCTACATGAGCCTCTGCTCCACAGTCAAGCAACCTGTGTCATAGCTATCTGTCGGGCTCGGGATGCTTCTCTTTCTATGAAAATATTTTCGACCCATGGCTACGGGGTCAAGGGGGTGACTTTTGTGACGAATGCCCAACTCCATTTCTGATAGATTTCTACAAGGACACGTCTTTCTACGAGGTTAAATGCATAGGGGGACGAGTACTAGCTACGTTAGGCTTCTCAAATTTTATACTTATTGACTATAATTTCCTTTCCATTAACCAATGTACTATTATGATTTCTCGAGCTTTGCCCAAAATCGGCATAAAATTCAATTACCTCATCAACATGGACCTTTTCTTCTAAACATATCAATGTCATTGATCTCCAAAATGCTTTAACAAATATTCTAAGCACAAATCTTCAACTAACAAAGCACTAATAACTTTGAAATTTATAACCTTATGCTTCGATAATTCCACATACCTCTCCTCTCCTTTGCTATTGAAAAACCTTTGGGATATTGAAAGTTTGGTAATGGGTTCATAATTCTGGTCGCTCACTGCTCTACTGCTATTCTTCGTGTGTCTTGGCCTTGACATTATAAATTTAATGGGAAATTGAATGTAGATTTCTGATGTTAGGGATTTGAGATCGGTTTTCAATTTGGGGGTTTACTTGAATATGGATTGTTTGTATTTCATATGAGGTTTTTTATACTAACATCGGTTTCAAGTTTGGAACCGGTTTCCCAGTTTTTTTCTAAGAGCCGAGGTATTTTCAATTTTGGAACATCTTCCATATGGGGAAAAATAAAGAGTTAAAACTTTATTTCAAAAGGACATTAAATACCCATTTGAAGCCCATGGGTTTCACACGATTTTCCCTAAAAAAACATCTTACACCTATTTTCTTCATTTCTTCTTATCAATTCCAAACGAACATGAAGTGATGATTCAAGGTAGGTTTTCACTCATCCAAGTCCTAGATTCCTCATCTACACTTCTTTGTTTTCATCCCATTTTTTCATTTTATTAAGGAGGTGATCTTTGCAAGTGCTATTGGAAATTGATCGTGAGCAAGGGTTTATTAAAATGAAGTTTCCACTTGCTTGATGTAAAGGTTAGTGTTTTCAACGCCTATATTATGCGGTGCTCATCTTCAAGATTATAGATTGCTATGTAATTTTTAGGGGTTTTCATGGCTATGAATATTTATTGTTGTTATGTTGTGATATCATAATGATTGCAATTTTGGTCATACATCGTAGTGAAAACCTAATCATGTTTTAGTATCAAGTTACAAATTTAGTTAGGGTTAGTAGTTGATTTTTAAAGTAGGATTTTCTTCGCATCTTTATGTTCTTAAATTATCTTTCATGAAGTCATTTTTGAGTTTAGCGTTTTTTGGATTTAGGTTACTTGATGTCTAAGAAAAGAACTCATAACGATTCTACCCTAAAATAACATAGTAGCCATCAGAGGACACAAAAACTTGCTTGGGATAAAGATGATGGATCCGACGAGGTAGGAATAAGGGTCGACATAAAGTATGATAGTTGGCATGAGGTTCCCACTGAACATAAGGAGACATTGTGGATGGAGTGCAAGGTATAACATTATTTGCAATAATAAGTTCCACTCCTAGATTTTCCATAATGTTATTATGAAAATTAACCCTAACTTATTTTAACTCCTATCTTTATAAATCCTCAAAGAGACCATTCAAAATAGATGCACCAGATATGGCATTTCTTAGAAGGAAGGCAACAACAATGATGTGGAAGAGTGAGCGGGAACACAAATACACTCTATCAAGAGACTACATATTTTCTACGGAGAAAGGTGATCGCCCCTGGATAATAATCGCCCATGGATAACTTACACACATTCAACCAGGGAGTTGGGAGTTCCACAAGAGAATGGCTCTAGAGAATGACTCCAGCATTAGTTAATTTGAATACTTTTTCAAAGATAATATATATTTACATATATTGCGTGATGACATGTCTCTAATAACCTGACATAAGGAAGAAAAACAAAGCATTACCCATTTGAATTTAATGCCTCACAACTGAGCCATGGTGGATATGGATCGGTGGTACTTAACTTCGTGAAAGAAAATCTAGAAATAGATGTTCAAATGGAAATCGATACGAGATGACTGAAGAGGAGGATAGGGCTACCGTATAGAAATTTTATGTGGATAATATTTAGAGGTGTGATTTATTTCATAAAGGCGGGCAAAACAAGAAGGATGAATATGAGAAGGAAGCCAAAAAAGAAGTTGCAGAGCGAGTGATAAACCCTACAACTGTTTTTTGTTTCCATCTTTTACAACCCTCCATGAATTTTTATTAATATTTAATTTGTATTAATACTTGGGAACAATTAAATAATGAAGCATTGGAGGGAAAATTCATACCCACATCAAGCGTGACATCCTTTGTGCGGCTACCAACAAACCCGACCACCCGGGCTGTGTGCAGGGAGTGGGTGCATTCTGGAACCAACGTGAGGCGTTCAGAATTACACACTACTATGGTAGTCTGCAGTCATCGTGGGTACACACATTGCAAAAACTAACACTTGAGCAATAATAATGAATTGAAACTCAAGACATTCTAACCCGGAAGTTGGTCCAACACACCGGCCTTGAGCTTCCCAAAAATTTAGATGATTTAACACCCCATTGCACTCCGCCATCAAGAGGATAGCACCATTCTTTGAACGATGTCGAGGTTAATCGGGAAGGAATCATTGCATTTCCTGGAGACAAAATCGACAACAGCGACAAGGCCATCCTCACTAGTGTAAAAAATGTACGCATGTAACATTTAACTACTCATGAATACAATAATTTGTGTGACATTAAAATAATGAATTTGGGGGGTGATATAGGGTTCACATGTGTATGAGATTTACATTGATCAAGAAATATATGGTAGACCACTTCACGTAGCCGATGTAGTCTTGCACGAGTTAATGAAACATCATAACATAGTACCAATTGCAGAAGGTTTGTCAAGAGTTTCTTTGGAAAAACTTTGGTGAAGGGTTCCCCGTTGCCAATTCCCAATGGGGAATACAAGAATGTAGGTACCGATCGTGGAATGTTTCTTTTGTGGCCTCATCGACTAATATATGCCAATGCTATAAAGGATCAGCATTTGAAAGTCAAGCAGCCAACAACACCAAAACTGGTCCAACCTACACCTACACCAATCCATAGGACACAAAAACCGGTCTAAACAACACCACACACTACCCAACAACATGTTGCTAGAGCATAAGTCTCGAAAGACTCACCGCACTTCGTACAAGTACTCTACAATTGGCTTCAGCCTCATGAACGCAACTCAACTTAAGCATTCTTGGGAAACGAATGCGTATTTGGTGGCAAGAGAGATATCACAGTGATGTGGAGTGATTTCGAAGACCTTTGGAAGTGCGGACAAGTTAATCAGACGCTTATGTCAATATACATCTTTTAAGTAAAATATATAAATTGTGCCATATTTTATTCATTTTTATTATTTATTTTTAAATTATTTTTATAACTAATTCAGAAAAAATCTTAATTTAAAGGTACATTTATTTCATGTTCAATTAAAAGAAATGATGAGTCGGATACATATGCTCGGTGATGACTCAAGAGATCGGTAGTACAAACCAAGAGAGAATCAACTACATTTGTAAAAACGTTGGGAGGGATGATAATAAATTATTCAATGCACCCTACATTGAAAGGTTATGGTAAATGTCTTCATTATGACTACGAACATAAATTACGCAGTTTAATAAACATTAATATCATTTCTTTTCAGGGATCATTGGTGATTGATCATTATTGTTCTGGAAAAGAAGCATGTTTATTGGATGGATCCATTACACTTCCAACCGTCGGAAGCGTTTATCAGGATTTAGGAGTCGGCCACGAAGGACGCAAGCAAAGATGTTAAAATCAATTTCAAGGTGGTCAAAATCAAGGTATACTATGCAACAATTGCATAGTTTTTTTCCGGAGGGATTTCATTATGTGTTACTATACGTTACAAATTTAGTATTTCCTTCAATTAGTACAAGAAACAAGCACAAACATGGGAGTGCAACTATTACGTAATATGCAATAGAGTGAATAAAAGGCATAAAGTTGGATGTACTTTAGACTGGCAAGATAATTACACATTTTCCTATAAGAAACATTAATAACTCCTCAATAGCAACTATAATATTTTCTACTAATGTGTTACGCGCAAGTTCTTCTAAAGGCAACAAATACCTATTCCAAAGAAGACATCAACAACGCAATGAATTGTTTGCCGAAACATCTCATTCTCAGCCGCTCAACAACTCTTGGTAACCCAAATTTGGTAGAGTAACATGAATTACATCAATTAGTGTAGTGCAAAAGTTTGGAATAGAATTGTGTTGATTTCTATTCATATCTGTAGATTATTACTTAGTTAGCATTTTCTGTAGATTTTTTTTAATCTTATGGAACTAAACCGTGTACTGGGTTACAATTGTTGCTGTTGAATGTGGCCGATTTAGAGCCGGGAAAATTAATAAAATTCTTATTTTTAACATTGGAGTCCTATACAGTTCCGAGTTTGTAAACCAAATAGTCTTTTTATTATGTTTTTGGCCGAAATCTATTCCAAAATCGGAACAAAAATGTCCCCCCAAAAAATTAGATGAAAGAAATTTACAAATTTGGCCCCAATGTTGGATTCGAACGAGGAACTCATCAACGACCATGCTCCGATTTCACGTTCCAAGTGAGGAACCTTCACTGTTCCGAGTTCGAAACTACTGAACATGGAAAACATAGGAAACCTCTGTACCAAGTGAAGAGAACAGCTTTTTCGTCCAGTTAAAGGCGTATGTCATTCGAGTTTGGAACACATGTCTAGGGCTGAGAGAGAGAGTAACTGTTTCTGCCCTATCTAAGGCGGTTCAAAACCATCTTTAATCGGTGTTTTTAAAGACGGTTCTCGAATCCGCATTTAATTTGATGCAATTAAAGGAAGGACCAGAAAAAGCACTTTGAAAGTGCCTTCTCTGGTCCGACAAAACCTCCTCCAATTGCCCCTTCCCCCACTAGTGTTTGTCCAAAAACTAACCTTCTATTTGTAAATTTTTCTTATATAGTCATTTAGTTTACCAAATTTACCAGTATCAAACACTCAATTTTATTATTATTTGCTACTTTTTAACACTATTCATTACTTCACTAATGAAAAAGTTTTTACAAAAAATTATTTATTATATCAAAAGATACTGTAATACTCTTTGCGTTTCTCTATTAGTGGCACACTTACCGTAATGAGATTTTTTTTATGTTGGCACACTTTTCATTTTTGGCAAGATTTTTTCTATTTCATCCACTTATTCTACTTTTTACATTCTACATTCAATTTCATCAATTTATTTTCTTCACCTGAATCTAAGCACCCATATGGTGTCATGGTGCCACTAATAGAGAAACGGAGGGAGTATCAACTTGCATTAAAAATTGAGCCAAAAAGCAAGTTGTAAATTTATTGTGGGATTGAGCAAGTATATTTGAAATGATGTATTCTTGGGATTCCAAATCACATAATCCTATAGATTCCATCGTTCTGTCAAAACTCTACGTTGGCCACAACCCCCTCTCCATTCTCGCCGTACCCCTTCTTAAAAAAAAAGCTCCCTTCTTCTCATTAAGGGAGATGGAGAACAACAATTTATCTTAATTTATGTTTTGCTATTCAATATGTGTGATATTTTTCTCCACGGATTAGTTTTGTTTTTCGACCTGATCGATTAGATCGTTTTGTTTATGATGATAATTCAATTTAGTTGCTCAAGTTGATGTATTGTTCTTGATCTGCTTGTTTAGATCATGTGTTCGTAATTTTGTTTGTGATTTTATTTTTGGGTCTCCATGAATTTGGATTCGTCAGATCTGTGGTTTTCAAGGTGTTTACAGTTTGGGGATCATAGATCGTGCTTGGATCAAGTGGAGTTACAGTTGTAGAGGATCCCTTTTTTTCCCAATGATATTGATGCATGATACGCTCATCTTTGCCAAGTGGTCATGATTTTCGCGGGAAGCAAGTTAATATCCACGAGGGCAATGTTACAATTTTTTTTATTGGATCTCTGATCTGTAATAGTACAAACGATCAGTCCGGTTGACATGTAATTTAGATATCCTTGCAATATGTTAGTTATTGCTAGAGACTAATTAGGTTGAGTCATTGTAATCGTCGTTGGACGTTTTCTCATCATCTTGGAATTGATTTTTTTTTAAAATAATGTATTCTTGAATGAATGTCCTCTGATGCAGGGCAAATCACATTTAATCTAGACAAAAACAGGGAGTCAAAACCGTGGCAAAACAAGCAATTCATAACATACTATATGATTATTCTTTTGCATTTTGTTGGCTATATAAAAATATGAAAGTGCAATTTAGGCAAAATTTGAAAGTTCGGATAGGTTGAAAAGCTGAAAGGGCAAGTTATGCAAAAATGAGAGGTCAAATGGTGTGGAAAAATGTGAGGGTGAGGATTGAAAAAGAAAAATATATGAAGTTAAGATGAAAATCCGAGAGAACTCTTATGTAAAATGAGAGAAAATGGAAAAAAATAATTATGCTTCTTTTGATTTGTTTATTTGGTAGATTTTCTGGTAGAGTAAACTAGTTTTACCGTTGTATTTTTTTGCCTCACATTTGATTGGTTGGATGATTGTTTAAATTACACTTGTAGAGGTGGCAAATGAATGTATAAGTCAAATAGGGGTAGGGCATGTTCCCCATAAATAATTGATTTTTTTTTTTTAAAAAAAAAAGCTTGAATGGTTGTCCTCTAATGCATGGCAAATGATATTTAATCTAGAAGAAAACAGACCC
>JAULKJ010327003.1:0-10217 GCA_032355405.1 Rubia balearica
AAAGAAGATTTAATCGTAATGAAATTATGAAATTCTAGGCTCCCTCTGTCAATATAACTTATACTCCGTTCCTTCTCTTTTTAACCTTTCCATTTTGACTTTCTAATGTTGAAATAGTATCAGTTTTATCGTAAAATTTCATATTTCCATTTTCAATTGAAAAATTATCACCATTCGAGCACACAATTACACACTTCTCGTTTCATTTGTTACCTGCACAAAGAAGCGCAATTTGTGTATAGAAGGCTCAGAAGCAGTCATTTAATTTAATTTTGCGAAGACTCATTCAGTGAATATATAATTTTTCCTTTTCCAAAAAATAATTGACTGATGCAAAATTTAAAAAATATTATGGTGTTTCCTATGTTTTTAATTTTTTTTCCTTTTTGCAAAACATAATTGACTGCTGAAAAATAAAAAAATATTGCAGATATGTGTCCTCCCTGTTTGCGTCCATGGTGTATTACTGTAGTACCATTTTAAAAATATTCTCTCCATGGTGAGCAAAAAGCTCAACAAGTCTACAATTTTAACTATCAGTTAGATTATGAAGAGTCCGAATGTGATTGCATCTTATTGTAAGAGCATGTGGTGATCATAAAAAGGTGAAATATATTTATTTTTGGGGTAAAAATTGTTAATATTTTTGTTTCGGGATTTTTTTAAAAAAAGACTCCTAAAATTCAGGGACTATATTACAATTAGACTGAAAAGAAAAAGAAAACCCCCTAGTGACTCCACCTCCTTCATGTTCGCTATACTCCCTATGGTGCTTTCAACAAACTCTAGCCCCATGGAATCGAGTTTTGCCCTGGAGTTTGGTTTCACTGCGACTAGTGGCAACACCAGTTGAGCGAAAGCATTAGTTTTCTATGTTTTCTCAATTTTCTCAGCCATGACTATGCATGATTTTAATATTGGATCGCCATTAACATTAGGATCGTTGTTGTGTTTGAGCGATTAGGTTTCTCAGGCATGGTGTTATTGGAGATATCAATTGTTGTCGTCAGGTATTTCAGTTATTAGATATTTCAATCTCCACATGATTTAACTTGGTTAGAGATTTGATTTAAGTAGTCAAAATACCCAGTTGACAAATTTGGGCCACAAAATCTAGCTTCTTCAATTTTGGACGTGTTGTGTGTAACGAGCTCAACTTTAAAAGGAGATAAAAGAGAGAATTGCAATTGATTTCATCAATTTGATTATAGAAATAAGATAGAAAAGGCAAAAACGAGAAGGGGAATGATTGAAGAAGACTGAGAGAATGATTGAGATTAAGAAATAATTAGGGGAAGTAAAAGGGGTTTGGGAGCTCTAGCTTCTACGGTTTACACCGCAATTATCCAAATATGCCTTTTCCGAATTGATTCTCCTCTATATGAAAAGTGCACAATGGAGCTAACAATTAGTTGCCTCAAATGCTTCTTCATTGTCCATGTTGAGTTAACAGCTTGGGAATCAATCGATGTTGTTACAACCGTAGTTAGCTGCTAAGGTATCTGAACTGGTCTTGTAAATTCCCTTTCTATCCTTACTCTAATAGGCTGCTCAAAATATGCTTATTAGAAACCTTAAAGATACACACCAAATTAGAACACCAAAACATAAAATTAAATTACTAAAAATACACATAAAATTAAAATAGCTAAAGGTCAAATAAAATTACTAAAAAGACACTAAATAAAAAAAGCTAACCATCAAATAAAATACTAAAATACACATGAAATAAAAATAATTAAATATCCAATAAAACACTAAAAATACACATAAAATTATAATAGTTACACATCTATTAAAAATGCTAGAAACAAAATTATAATAGATTGTTTTATCTAGCCAAAATGGGCTCAACTGCGCCCGGGCATGTGAGGTTTGCAAACTAGAATTGTTTCAAACTAGACAAAATTAATGCACTGTTATAAGTAAGTACCAATTCTAGCACTCAATACTTGGAAAACTAATACATAGGCACAAGTAGAACAATTGCGGTGCTAGGAAACCTGTGCTAGTAATCACATATACACCGGTAAAAGCATAGACAATTTAAAATACTGGTGCCTATGAAGGAATTTAGCATTGGTACCGGTGCTATATACTTGTCCTATATTAAAATTACGATGGAAATGATATTTGTCAACATCGATAGTGTGCATATCGGTGCTATATACCAGTGCTTATCTGATTTTAATAAAGGAAATGTATAACTCTAGCACTAATAGTGTACTTTGTACCAGTGCCACTGCAAAAACAAATGCGGGAAATGAATCTTTCCAGCATCAGTATGATCTGCAAAGGCTAGTGCCGGTACTAATATCAGTGCGAGATGGTAAAAAACACGTTTAGCATCGGTATACATGAGAATATGTCGGTAATATATGTACATTTAATGTTCACCTACCATTTTTTGGCAGGTAACTAGTGGATTGTTGATGTTTTTGGGTTCATTAATGATAATTTTGGGATGAAGAAGACATTCAATGCTCATCAATAAAGATTCTCGAAGGTGCCATTTTATTTGTCTTTTTCTCCTTTATGATGGAATATTTTTGAAATGGTTTGTTGGCACATATGTGTGTGTATTGTGTTTGATCATGGAGAGTGCCTTGGATTGAAGTCACGAAATAAATTTCTTGGGTAGAATTGTTGATGTACTCAATGCCTTCTTTATGCATGTGATAGAGTAGGTATTGGTTTGAATGTACTAATGTAACGTTGCATGTTGAGAATTGTAACTTGATGTTGTGTGAGCTGATTTTATATTTATAGTAGAAGTGTGTATGGTGTGGAACTTTAATCTTGCACATTCATTTACTTGTATAGATGTATTGTGCCATCAAGAGGCGTAGGCATGTGTATGACAATGTTAGTTTGTTGAGCGATGAATTTATTGATTTTTTTGGGAGAGATTATGGAGTATGCATTTACTCATGAAAAGAAAATCCTGTGTCCTTGTCACGATCATAATAATTGTAACCATACTGACGCTCGGGACTTGTTGAAACTCCATTGGTACAAAAGAGGGTTTGCTAAGGATTATTTGGTTTGGACATTTCATGGTGAAAACCCACCACTAGAGGTGGTTGTTGGTAGTAAGGAAGAATGTTTTGGGGATTTAAATTTGGATGACATGTGTGAGCAGGTGGTGGATGAATTTAGGGGAATGCCTGAGGTTTTGTCTATTTTTAGGTGAGAAGGATACACCGTTGTTTCCCGGTTGCAAGAAGAAAAAACACTATAATGTCATGTTTGATGGAGTTGTTTAACATAGCAGGTGTTGATATTTTATAAATTATGTATCCAATGGTATATTACTTTGTAGATGCCTCCCAAATAAAAAAAAATACACCGACCACCAAGAGGGGTGAATCCTAAGGAAGAAACTCGTGGACGAGGAACCTTCCCCGCCTATTGTTCCCCTCAAAATACAGTTTGACGAACATAGTCCCACTTGGAATTTGGTAGATGATACACTAGACGAGGAGGTGCCGAAGAGACAAGGTCTCAAAAAAAGAAATTGGGACCGATAATGTTTCTAAATATGGGGGAAATGGTGGTGAGACCTTCGACAAGTTTTAAACTGCCCCTCGGTGCAAGAAACATGGGACAAACACATGTCAATCTGTAATGCTTGCGAAGGAAAAGAACCTTGTATCGGTGGAGTTCAACCTCAAGAATATGGTCTGCACAAAGAATTGAACCTCGTTTGTTGCATATGGAAACTATGCATTACGGACCTGTATAAAGTTTGGTACTTACAAGCACTGGAAAGACGTCCCCGAATACGTGAAGAAGGAAGCATGGAAAGACATTTTGGTAATATTTGAGTATACCTTCATTTCTCGTTATTTTAAAAAAATTATTCATCCCTTAGATAATTTGGTGTTTTTGTTTAAGAAATTACGGGCATGCTTTAAATTTGAACAAGAATTGAACGGGACTCAATGGTCTTAGCTGAGGCAACAAGTGTTTACTAGGGCGTGCGATGCCCACCATAATTAGAAGACAAAGATTGCAAACAAATACATACATGCGGTGGATGTCGACACTAACAAATGAAAAGGCTAAAATTTGGGATCGCTATAAGGGGATGGAAGAGGAGTGGAATAAATTCGCCGAACTTAGGAGGTATGAGGAGTATGGGGTAAGTGCAAATACCATTCAAATCTTTTTTCTGCGATTGAATTTACTTTTCTTATGTGCCCGCACTTGTCAATAATGTAGCTTATTATGATTTTAATAGAAAATCCTAGAAACAACTAGCACCCAATCAAAGAAGAAGAAATGCAGTCTCCACACTGATAAGAACGGACACCGGGTCACGAGAGCTAAACTTATTGAATAGCTGAAAGTGTCTGAGAGACAGACGCTTGTTACTGAGGAGGAGATTAAACAAAAGTTGAGTATGAAAAATTTCTAGCTCGATAGATCTTTGGTCTATCTTGAGTCCAACAAGGGGGATTTGGGAGAATAGGTTGACCCGGAAGTGCAGGCCATCACTGCGGATATTGTAAGTACATAACAAAGTTTACTTAAACTCCATTTCCTAGTTTTATATTGTCTTGACCCTTGTGTGTACTAAAATAAGTAAACATTTACATATAACGATGAATGACAAACAAGTCAGGGGCACACTGATACTGGAACCTGGTGAAGACATATTGATAAAGGCAACCAAAAAGAAAGATCACCCGGGTCGGTATAGGGAGAATCCAATTAACCTCCTAGCATCTATTCCCATACCACATCTAACACGAAGTAAATGCTGGAGAAACTCGTTACCATGGACTGGGGTGCCAAAGAAATCCGCTACAGAGTAGCCGATATTCAAAACAATGGTTAGTTACCGTGTCCAATTGGTCAAGAGGATTCCAGCTGCCAGTGCATTTCAAATCCCAGTGCGATCCTAAGTTCTTCATTGAGAAAGAATTTATCCAGGTTGAATTTGGTACCACCAGGACAGAGGGTGATCATAGCATAGGGGAGGAAGACGAGGAGGTACCACCATAGTCATCAATTCAGTTTAAATTTATAATACCGTAATGATTTTAACGTAATGTTATAGTAACAATTTATGTTGGTCAATGCCTAAAAGAATGGGGAGGGAGTGAGCTTGTTTACAAATAACATTGATGGGGCCAAGGTCATGGTAGCAAAAAGGTTGCGGCAAAAAAACTTGCCATCTCTGTACTTTGTCGGGTGGAGTTGCTTATGTTAGATTTTGCAAGCCAGTCTTCCATGCGTAGGCAGGATTACCTTTGGAAAACCACAAATTGAAAAATGTGTGAGAGGCGCTTGGAAATATTGTCGATTATCCGATTGCTTTGATCGCTGACAAAGGAAAGCCCCCCAAGGATGGGGCAAAGGACATAGCAAAGATGATTTCCGCTAATGGGGGTAAGCCAGTTCTTGAAGTCTGCAATGATGAGGTAATGTCATAAACTAATTACCTAACATATTCCAATATCAATACAAGCATTTGATTTTATATTCGAAATTACATAACTTTTTCATTTTTGTAACAGTGTACACATACATAATCGACAAAGCCATCCGCTTCAAGTAGCAGTTACAAACTCTCTAAGACGGCATCATACAAACCAAAGCCTTTTAAACTCGTAATTTTTTATAACCCATTCATATTTACTTTGAAGTATCTTAATAAAATTAATTCCGTTTGGTTAATTTTGGTTATACGTTATACACACAGGTTGTAAACATGAGCTCATTTAAGGACTATCCAATGATGAGGGAGTTCATCAAATATTTCAATGAGGTGGCAAAGGACATGAAGAACAAGGGAAGGGTTATGTATTTTATCAATTTTTGAGAATCCGCATTTCCCAGAACTCATAGATTTGGACTAGACATCAATAAAATGCTTGAGTTTGGAAGCAAGCTTAGGAATTTTCATACCATGACATGGATCTCGAATGGACAAATAGATTTGAGGATGGGGTAAGTTTGAGATTTAAAGTGTTTCGAATTTTGTTATACATTTATCGTAATAACTATATTTTTTTCATACTATGACAGAGACCTATGAGAGAAAGTGTTAGACACAAACATGGGCCCAATCCAATTATGTATCTAGAACATAGGAAGCTTCGTCAAAGGGTATATTGGTAGTGAAATCAATAGTTGGGTTAATTGATTTGGGATACGGACATGTATTTCGTACCCTACCTCAGAATGTAAGACTTAATTTATTTTTCTTATACCAATACTATCCCGTTTACCGAATTTGCAATTTATTAAATTGTTTTAATTTCAACGCAACGATCATTGGTTGCTCATCATTTTTTGTCCCGGTACGAATGATGTTTTCACATTGGCACGTTGAGTAGTGGAATAAACCCACCAATTATATGAAAAACCAAGTGATTTCCGGGTATTCAATCCTTTCCATTATTTTAAATTTTTCTAGTCAATTCATTGCTCCTATTATTTCAATTTATCATATATTCATGCTTGCTTGTAAATATGAGAGGGACAAGAGAAAGACATAGCCATCGTCTGATTTTACCAAGAAAATAACGAACATCAACGTAAGTCATTACATCCTTCAACATGGTTTTACAAGTACTTTTTTTATATTACATATTTCGATATAACTTGAAAATTGCTATTTTTCTCTTAGCATCGACGACAAAGAAGTTGCCGGGAATGCGGGTATTATGTCATGCTATTCCTGGAAGAACTTGTGCTGGAGACATATTCCAAAAGTATCCTTTAGGTTAGAACCTTACCTTACCAACTAACAACACCACAATTCTGCCTTGAAATTTTATACTTTTTCCTAATGCCAGACACTTCCAAATCACATATTTTTCCAGAGGGGTGTGGGACTGCAAGAAGTCGCCGAGAAATGGTGTGAGTCATGGATCAAGGTCTACTTGAAAAATGCAAAGACCAATATTGACGATGAGGAAAATTTAATTGATTTACTGGAGTAAGATTTAAAAATTATTTGAGTGATGCGGGGATTATATTGACAATTATGTTTTATGCTTTCATTATTTTTATATTGACAATTATGTGTAATGTTAAGCCACTGCCACAGAGACCCCCCAAAGCACTGGTTAATTGGCACCAGTTTTTGAACCACTAGACATTGCAGGCCAGTTAATAAATAACCGTTGAGTATTTGATTTTCGTGGCCAAGGTTGACAGGATTTGGACTCATACGACATTTTCAGATGTCGTAAATTTTTTAATGACCAATTTTGCGAGCGAGCTGGAACCCCAAGAACGCCGTGCAAGCGAGCTATTAATGACCTATTTTGCACTTGTGTAAATTTCTACTTGGGTTAAATGCTTTTCTAACCATACTTTTAGGCTGAAAATGTCAGTATAACCCTGTAAAACCAAGAAGTGTCTAACCCTAACTTTATGATGAATTGTGCCAATATAACCATCCGGCCACATTCTGGTATTAAGTCACCTATTTGGCAATTGACAAGATTAGAAAAGATAAATTTTCCCTCGAGCATTTCAACTTAATTTTTCCCCATTTTACCGCAAGCAACCACCTCTTGCCACCAGCCACCACCCGCCAAACCCTCCTCCACTACCAGCCACCCTCTCTTGCTGCCGAAATCACTACCCGCCAACCTCCCCCACCACTACCACCTGCCCCCGTAACCTCACATCTAAGTTCATCTTCAAAGCCTTATCCACCCCCAAGAATCATCAAGAATGATATCAAGGTACACCAAATCTCCATTGCCGAAAAAATCCTTCCTATTATTGGCGCCGATCTCTGTACCAATATCGTTTGTCGCGAAAATGGATTCATTTGGTTTTTCTTCACCGTGCAGTTAGAATTTATTTTCTTTATTGGTTTGCTATCAAAATATTATGAATTTCATCTCATTGGTTTGTTAATTTGTTTTCCCGATTTAGATCAGTCGGTGCACGAGTGTAGATACATGTAGATTTTTTATATAACTGTTGATTTTGTGGTTTAATAACTCGGATGGAGATGTACCTCACAGAAACATCCTCCAACAAATTTTACAACAAAAAAATTTCTTGCTTATAATTTACAAACCAAAACTCATCAGAAATTATTTGAGAATGTGAGTTTTATGTAGAGAACCAGTTTGATCCACTGGATGACTGATTCATCCAAGCAGCCAGCCCTAATCTCTATCTCTACTGTCGGGTCGGTTTTCACCACCTCCGAGCATTTCCCAAGCTCTGGATACTAGCCTCACCACCCTCCACCGGCGTTCTATAGTAGTGGCGCTCACAGTAGCCCTACTCTCCATACCCGCCTTGAAAAAAATTAACATAACGATCAAATTCAAGATTTATAGTGCATGGCTATTTTTGAACTTGCGTCTAAATTTTTGAGTCACCTTGAAAAGTCCGTCTCTTGAAAGACGGTCTTTCCATAAGTCATGGAAATACCAAGGTTTAAAGTGTAAATTAGAAGAAATGAAGATAAAAATTTTGTGTGCATGAATCAGGTTATAAACTTTATGATTACTACATGTTGTATAATAAACTTTTAATATTACAACTAAAACCTTTTACCTTTTATTATTTTAATTAAACCCATCTTTCCGCTTTCCTAAGACTATGGAAAGACAGTTCCCCAAAATTTTGTCTATTTTTTAATTAATTTAAATTCAGTTTAAATCAATTAAAAATAACCTAAGTGAGATATTGGTTTAAAAAAAGAAAGTGTGGGAAGTATATTTGGGATTTGCTGCATGGGGAAAGACCCAAAAGGTCCAAGTAAATGTTATTATTATCCTAATCTCAGATGCTAAATTTAGTTAGGTCAAACATTACTCTCTCTCATATGTTGCGCTTTCCAGTTATGGTAACATTGTTAACCACAAAACTATTCAATATTAACCTCACTCTGTTTTCCATATTAGGTAGCCCTAGGCGTGCAATTCAAATGTTGTTTTTTTTAAAGATCAATCATTCCAAGATGTTGGAAAAAACGTCAAGCGATAATTATAATGAGTGAAATTGATATCCAATCTAATTAGCTTCTAGCAATAACTAAAATATTGCAAGGATATCCAAATTAAATGTCAACCACACTGATCGTCTGTACTACTACAGATCAGAGATCCAATAAAAAACTGTAACATCGCCCTCGGGGATGTTAACTTGCTTCCCGCGAATATCATTACCACTTGGCAGAGAAGAGCGTATCACACATCAATATCACTGCGCCAAACAGAGATCTTATACAACTATAACACCACTTGATCCAATCACAATCTATGTTGCTCAAACTGTAAATACCTTGAAAAAACACAGACACGATGAATCCAAATTAATGGAGACCCAAAAATAAAATCACAAAAAATTTTACAAACACGAGATCTGAACAAGCAGATCAAGAACAATACATCAATTTGAACAACTAAATCAAGTTATCATCATGAACACAACGATCTAATCGATCAGGTCGAAGAACAAATTAATTTGTAGAGAAAAATCTCACACTTATTGAATAGTAAAATATAAATTAAAATAAATTATCATTCTCTATCTCCCCTCATAGGAAGATGGGGAAAATTTGAAGAAGGGGGTGCGGCAACAATGTAGGGAGGCGGCTAAAAAGCAATAACTTTTAGGCGGAGGTAGGGTTTAGAAGGGTTCCTATTGCAATTCAAATGTTGTTAATGCTACTCATAATAATTAATTAATCACCGTTCTTGATGTTTAATTAGTATAAGTTACAAATTGTGATACTTCGTTTTTTTCGTTTCATGTCGCACCCATATTTCTTCAAAAAAATTATTCTAAAATAATACTCCTCCTAGCATGAATATAATGTTTCATTTTTAATAGTAAAAAACTCCACCACTATGAAATGTGCTAGTATTTCTTTAATTATTTTACACCAATTTTTAAAACTTTAATATTCTAATTTAGGTTGATAAGTGCAAGTGACACTAATATCATTACTAATATGGATATATTATACTACAAATTAAGACTAATTAAACACTTTGAAAGTATGCTTTAGGGGTTAAAAATGCTAAGT
This sequence comes from Rubia balearica, assembly GCA_032355405.1. Classification (NCBI taxonomy): domain Eukaryota; kingdom Viridiplantae; phylum Streptophyta; class Magnoliopsida; order Gentianales; family Rubiaceae; genus Rubia; species Rubia balearica. The sequence continues at coordinate 10,019 of JAULKJ010327003.1, forward strand.
TGGACATATTGCAACACTTTTATAAGTGCCGTCTTATGTGATGCTGCATTAGGTCTAACACGGCATTTTTTAAAACATAGATAACATTTTTCAAAGATTTATGTAACATTTTATAAACTTAAGTAACATTTTAATAAACGTTGCCAGAAAAGTGTTACGATATCTCAAATTTATGGTATTGATAACAAATAAATAAAAT
>JAULKJ010327013.1:0-10216 GCA_032355405.1 Rubia balearica
GTAAAAACTCTATCAATTCTTTTGGTAAGGCTTGGGGACCCTAATAAAAATCCCTCCCATTAATATGGGTTTAATTTAAAAAATAATAATGGGGTGATTATTATTTAATAAGTTAACAAAAAAAATAACATCGATCCTTTGATAATGCAAGTGTGACAATTTCACCTTTGAAAATTCAAGTGAGTTAAACCTAACAAAACTAATTAGGAAAAATTGTATCCTTGTCCTATGTCATTTTGCACGAGTGTGCAAGCGTGTGCATATCCGACACGGTAATAATTTAGGCAAGATCTCCAATATTAGACCAAATTATTTGGCGTGCATATTCATGCACATTTTTTTACCAAAAAGAAATTAACCTAATTTCTTTTGTATTTAAAAGAAATATGTTATGAATATTGGAAAACAATTTGTATCATTGTGTTTATCTTAATTTTGTTACAGGGCGTTCTTCTTTTCTTGTATGATATATCTTCTATAAATTCATTAGGGACGGAAATCAAGCTAAAAAATTAAAGATTTAGATTTTCAAAACACAAAGCAATTTATTTGTGGCATTAAAGTAGTGTCATCTCGTGAAAATGAAAACACATAAATTAAGGCACCATGCATGTTGTCAAGGGAAATATGCTAAAACGTTGCACATCATGCACAAAGAATAAGGTATATATTACCTGCACATCGATTAGTTACCATGAGTATTGTAATCCCATATATATTACGTGCACATATTTTCTATTATAATTACCTATTTGGATGAATTATTCTGCCACAAATCATCTTCACTAGACCTGGTCTTTTCCGCCACGTATCAGCTAACAATGGCAGAAGAAGATTATGAGATGGACGGAGGATATGAAGAGGAGCCCATAGATCCCGAGCTAGATGAAGGGGCTGATATTGAAGAAGAAGCAAACAATGAAGATGGGCTTGAACAAAGTTTTCCCGGAGAGGAGGAGAAGCAGGAAGAGGTTCCGGTTGAGCACCCTCGTAAAACTTCCAAATATATGTCAAAGTATGAGCGTCCTAGAATCCTAGGAACTCGTGCATTACAGATCAGCATGAACACCCCTGTCATGGCTGACGTTGATGGTGAGACTGATTCACTTGAGATTACTATAAAGGAGTCCGAAATTCTCTATTGTCCTGAATAGAGCTTTTTTTTTGGTATAGAATGCCTCTCATGTTTAGAACTCAACTGTTCAGTTGATATGTTTCGGTAATGCATTATAGGGGTTGGTTTTCCTTAAAAAAAATATTTGGATGGACTTTAATGTAAAATTTTGGGGAAATTATATACATAGATAAAAAGCGCTTCCAACTTTATTTTCATTAATAGAACCAATTTGGTGCAATAAGTTTGCACTTTGATTTTCTCAATCCCCTATCACCTCTCTTCATTTAGCCCTTTCCAACAACCATTCACGTTTACAAATAGGGGTGATAGTGTTGGAAAGTGGTTTGAATTTGAAGAATGTCATTCCAATTCCTATATTCACTATGGACAAAGCAACTGATGCATAGGCCAAGCTATGCAGAAGCCCAAATAGAAAATGATTATAATCTAATCCTTATTCTACAAAAAACAGAATCTTACGAAATATCCTAACATATCCTAATAGTTTTTTTGCTTGCTCCTTTTTGTTTACTTTGTACATTTAGTTGTTGATGAGAAAAAAATACAATCTCAACAAATTATGAAAACGTAGAGAAAAACGGAAGGGTGTATAAAGAGAAGGATGTTTTGAATGGAACTCGGTAGTTTTCGTTAATGATCCGTAATTGTCCCGACATACTCATTCGATTCAATAAAACTTAGATTCTATCTAAATTCACGACATCATATCATAGGATTGGAAAGTATTTAAAGAAACACCACCATTTTATTCGTGCACACCTTCTTTTTATTTTTTCGGATCTGTAATGAGTTATCGACAGAGTTGAAAAGGATTTTTTCCATTATTCACGGTCGAGTTGCATATAATTCATATGAACTAAATTCATTCTAATTGTTTTTATATTTTCTAGAAGAAATACTAAAATTTGCATCCTTCATTTGTTTTTTGTTTTTGAAAATTGCTTCCGTCATTTGTTTTAGATCCATTTAAATGATGTTTTCAACAAAAATTCAAATTCAAGTTGGATTTATAATTGAATAAAAATCAGATAGCGGTGGAAGAAAAATATTGTGTATATTAGATAAATCACTAGATAACACTCATGCAATGCACGGATTATGAATGAAAATGAATATTTAAATTTAATATAATTCATTTAATATAATTTTATTTATTTTTTTATTTTTTATTTTTTTATTTTTTCATAATCTGTGCATTGCACGGGTGTATCTAGTTTGTGTATAAAAAAATTTAATGTCTTTGTTCATGTTAGATTGTTTCACTGGCATTGATCTTCTTATGTGTTCCACATAATATTTTTCAAAAACGCATGCCTCCAGAAGTTATAGATCTGGTCTCAAGATTGCTTCGGTGCTCTCCATACTTGAGATGCACCTATGCTATATTGTTGCCTCTGTTTTAGAATTGTTGGCTAGCAGATGTCTACACAACTCCATATTTTTCTCTAACCAGTCCTAGACCGCCCAAAATCTATTGCTGGTAGATTTCCATAGGTAATTTAAAGCCGCAACTTAAGATATGCTCATGGTTGTTGTTGGTTAATGGTAGTGACACTTGAAATGCTTAATGAGTGGGTTTTTTGTTGAAGGTGGTTAGGGTGTTGGAAGACATTCAGATATGAAGGTTTAATTCAGGTGGTGGAAGAAGTTTTGACTTGAGAGGAGTAATAGGGACACTAATGAAATTTTTTAAATACCTTGTCAACCTCTAGTGGCAACAATTAATGAAGTGCCCCATATGAAATATTTTGGTAAGTAAGGCTACCAATTAGAAACAATTTTAAGTTAGGTATTTTAAATGCGATATTTTTAAAAGAATGTGTAGCATTTTCAATTCACTCGATATTTATTGCGTCCTAGGTTATTGTTAATGTATGCACATGTACGTGCAAGATTTTTCATGCCTAACCTAGATTGATACCACAATTTTTGCTCTGAGAGGAAGCCTTCAGTGTTATCAATCCTACATCTCTTGGCTAAGAGACTGGCCACCTGGTTGGTTTCCATGAAAACATATGGAAAAATAGAAGAATGTGGATGAAAATTAAGGAGAGTATGATACATTACCCATAGTCCGTTCTCGAGCCCTTTTACTGCCTGTATTTCCTGCTTACAATTCGTTTCAATTATGAAAGAGTCTGATTCTAAGTTCAATTATAAAGCCTTTGCAGACCAAGTTTGATTGCATTTATTTCTGCAATAAGAGGAGAATCGCAAAAAATCTGTTGCAATCTACAATTTATTAGATCTCGATGGTGATCTCTAGTAACAATCGAGATTCCTTTCATTTCAGCTTTTGATTTCCATGATACATTTGTATTTATTTTTATCCTACCATGTACTGTCTTATCTCATTTAATGATAGATATCTTATTCAATTTTTTTTGTGAAAAATGGAACCAAACCTGTATTTATCCAGTAATGTTCATTTGACCTAGGCGGCTTTAAAGGATTAGCATTTAAAGCTGACCTTATCAGTTCTGTACATTCCTTCCAAACTGATGTAGATGTGCAATTTATATTATCATATAATTTCCTATTCCTTACCACCCATCAACTCCAACAAATAACTATGGGACAAATTCTAATCATTGTATCATTAGTAGCATCCATATTCGTCGTTGAGAAATAGTAAGAAAACCTTTCCCAAATATTTGAATATTCAATGTGGGTAGCATAAGCATAGAATGCATTATTTCCCAGACTTGACATGCAATATAAAATTCATTGAAAAGGTGACTCACATAATCTGAGTCATCACAGGAAAAACACTTTGAAGAAAATTGAAATCCAAAAGTTTTAAGATTATCATGAAAAGGAAAAGGATTATTCAACAATCTCCAGAAGAAAGTAGCAAGTTTAGGAGGTATCAGTGGGTTCCATACATATTTTAAAGCCCTTAACTTACCGCGTACAGTACTGAGAGCCTGATATGCACCTTTGGAGGAGAACTTACCATTTTGTTCATGGATCCAGATCATCCTATCTTCAATTCCAGCATGTGTTTATTCCTAAGATAAAAAGGCATGCAGTGTAGGAGGAAACAATTGCAGATAAGTGGTGAGAAATTCTTGTCTCCTCTCTATGAACTCTGACAGGGATAAATGAGAGAGTGGAACAGGTCTCTGTCTTGTCCATTCATCTATTAGTAACCCCGTGGTAGTCCAATTTTTTAACCAAAAGCCACACTGTCTATTCCCTATTTGAAGCTAGGTGCAGGCTTCCCCTATTGAGGCCGCTAAACTAATCATTTTCCAAGTGTGAGAAAATCTCTAAGTTTTAGGATAAGACCACAATATTTTTGACCAAATTATTTTCTCCTAGCTGTAATTTCCACCACAACTTCAAGGAGCACTCTCCTATGGTTGCCCCAATGTCTTTAGCTCCCAACCCGTTTTCAGATTGAGGAAGAGAGATATTTTTCCATTTTCTCAACACCTTATTCTGTCCATAGTCTGACTCACACCTAAAGAATTTTCCAAATTTCACTTCTATGTCTTTTATTACCTGTTTGGAGGGGTTCATTATGGTCCGTATATGTTGAGGGTATGAGCTAAGGACATGTTTATCAAGTGTTAATCTTCCAGCCTGGCTTAGCCAAATATTTTTCAGTTAGATAGAGCTGAATCTATTATTTCCATTAATGGATGAAAAATTAAAGTACTCATTCACCCTACATACATTGGGCATCATAGGTATCTAAAGGGTACTAAACCTAGTTTCATGTTCAGGATACTCCTAATTCTGTTTTTAAAAGCCAAATGAGCCTTGCTATTGACATAAAAATCACTCTTTTGGAAATTAATTTTCTGCCCTGGGACCTTTTTCAAACTGATTTAAGAAGTTTTTCGTTCTCTTCAAGTTTCGTGGATTCCTTTTTAGAAACATTATTGTGTCGCCTGCACAACTCAAGTGTGTTATGTTGTGGGAACCTCTAGGCATATTGAAGTATTTTAGATTCCCCTATGAGAACGGAGCTTTCAGTGGCCTTGTGAATGCTTCAGTTAAAATGTTGAAAATAAAAGGGCTAGGGGATCACCTTGTTTAATCCCCTTTATTGATTTGGAAAAACCATAGAGGTTATTGAATTTAAAACATTATGCACAAACTTTCCATGAAAACCAAACTTGAGTATTACAGTGTTAAGAAATGACCATGATACCAATCAAATGCTTTCATTGTATCTAATTTTACGATTACGTTATTCTTACCAATTTGCTTATTTAAAAGCCTCATCATTTCCTACATAAGAATAACGTTAGCTGTTATATCTCACCCTTTTAAAAAAATTGACTGCTCCAAAGAAATTATTTTAGGCATCAAAGGCTTTATTCTCTCCATGAGTATTTTAGAGAAAATTTTGTTGGGGAAATTGGAGGGAGATACAGGTCTAAATTCTGAGAAGGAACAGGGATTTACTACCTTAGGAATGATCCCAATCCATGTACTGGTTACTGCTCTAGGGATAATCACTCTACAAATGAACTCGTTTATAGCTTGTATGAGTTCATCCTAGATTATTTCCCAAGATGTAATGTAGAAAGTCCCATTAAAGCCATCAACTCCTGCTGTTGTAGTTCTACTCGGCCCCAGGATTGCTTCCTTTACCCCGGTCAAGGTTGCTAGTTTAACTAATGAATTATTATCTTCACCAATTATGATCCTAGGAATATAGCTCAAAAAGTCATGATAGTGTATACCAGATTCAGAGTTGGTTTCATCAGTGAGAAGGTTTGTAAAAAAATGAACACCCTCATTCTTAATTTGGTCAGGCTGGTTAAGCCATATACCATTTGAGCCTTTGATTTTTGTGATCTTTAAGGTGTGATTTTTCTCGTTACATGAGTTATGGGAAAAAATTAATAGTATCACCACCTTTTCACCATTTTACCTTCGATTCCGGTTTCAAGAAAATCTCTTTCTTATGTAAAACCCTAATTAGTACTGCTCTACTCTGATTTAATGTTATTAGATCATGGTCTGAGCCTGACCTCTCATAGGCCTGCTCATTTATCAGTACGTTATCTTCATCTTTTTTTTAATGTTATCCTCAATGTTACCAAAAACATATCTATTCTAATCTTTCAGCTTAATTTTTAGCTTTTTAAGGGCAAGTGAAAATCCTATCATCCCGGCTTCTTCTATTGGCTCTGACTAGCTATTTTGAACTATATTCAGAAAATCCTCTATTTTACTCCACATGTCATGGAATCTAAAAGGTTTGTGTTTGGAGTTATCAGATTTCTAATTTCCAAAAGCATTGGTGAATGGTCTGATGTTGTTCAATTCAGTACATGTACTGATGAACTAGGAAAGTTATCTAGCCATGAATCTAAAGCCAGTCCCATATCTAGTCCTTTCCATACCAGCATATGAATCCTATTATCCGACCATGTGAAGTGATTTCCTACATTGGGGATGTGTTTTAATTCATTGGCCTGATGAAATTAGCAAAATAACTTATATGGTTAAGATTAGGTGAGCTCAAGCCTTTATATTCAGAAATTGATGCAATATTGATGAAATAACCCATGATTATAGCAGAATTTAGATTCAGTAATAACAGCTGATCCCATAAAACTTGTCTTTCCAACCTAGAATGTAGAGCTTAAACAAAAACTGCTTCTCACTGGAAATTAGAGCAGTTTACATTTATAGCTAAGAATTGTTCATGTGATTCTTTTACACAAACATTATAATCATTCTTTTAGAGAAGCCCGATTTTATTGTTTAGTGAATTCATTGATGCATCAAATTTGAGCTTAACCTTAAGTGTATTAATCTGAGATTATTTTTGCTTAGGTTCAATTAGACATAGAAAGTTGATGTTATACATTCTAACCAATATTTTGAGCCTTTTAGTAGATGTGGAGAGACCTCTAACATTCCATACTAAAAAATTGGATATATTATCTGTATCAACTATGATAACCTGAGGAAGCTTTTTTATGTAGACTTTAAAGTCATTTTATGTTCTTTCTCTTTTCTGGCATGTTTTTTTTTCACATTGTGACTGTCCTGCATAAGAAATTTAAGCTAGGATGGTGATCGTACCTGAGTGCTAATTTCCTGAGCTTCACATGTTTCTAGCTCTTGACTATTTTTTCACCTCTGATCCAACATGGGAGCAGGATGATCCTTCCTCATCTGAGTCCATAAGAGCAGTAAACATTTTTTTGTAAATGTTTATCAGCACTTAGCAAATCAATAGTGTATAACTGATTTCAGTTATAGGAGAGAATGTTGCTCGAGTTATCTCCATATCATCATATGTGAATTTTAAATCATATTTCTCATTCATTTGATTGAATAGTTGTGCATCAGATAAACTTAAATCATATGTTGCTATAATCGGGCTGTTCATGTTGATTGGGATATGTTTTTTCAGTTCCTGGTTCAACCTTGATGTTTTCCCGTTATTAATTTTAATATATTTCCACTCTTCTAATCTTAAAAGTATTATATAGTTGTTGTTAAGAGGTGTTCTTTTAAGACTTGTAGCTTATTTTTCATTGTCCAGTTTTGTCCCCATTGCAACATTAGCTTGGTGTGCAGTGTGTGTATCAGACTTAGAGTCCATTTGATTCACACTATCCAAATGAACCTCTTTTTTCTTACTGCTATTGTTTTTAACCCAAGTTTGGTTGACTTTGGGCATACTCATTCTACATTTGGATTCATGGTGTCCTAACTGTTTGCACTTTACACAATAATCTGGAATATCTTCATATTCAATATCATACTTATCATTTTGTTCAATGGAACCTAACCTAATTGACGATGGAAGCACAAATTGTACATTAACCTCCACACAAAGTTTAAGAGTTGAGGGATGGGTAAGCACTGATGTCGTCGTATCCATCTTGATATAGTTCCCAATGAGGTTCCCTATTGCTTGTATTGAATATGTGTTGATGGATATCCAAATTGGAACCACCGATGATTCAGTATCAGATGAGAAGTTTGGAGTCTAATTTAGAACTTTCATTAGAGCCTTGTTGAATGACCACTGGGATTTCATCCAGCAACAGTGAAAATTCCCAATTTCTTGAAACCTAATTAGGATGTGACAGTGGTCGATTCATTCTAGCTAATATCTATCGGTGAATCAGATTGTTTTGAACGCAGCTTCTAGTTTTTTCAATATGGGTTTGACTCACTGAAACCTAATGACGAAAGCGTTTGTATAGTGCAAGGCTAGCTCTTAAATCTCATCTCTGGAGTATAGACATGCCAATTCTCCTTTAATCTCAGTGGGCGGGTTGAGATTTGATGGCAACATATTGGTTATTGGGGAGCTTTTAGTTGCTAATGCTTGAAGAAAAGAGCAGGGGTTGGGTGGCTTAGTCGTTTCCAGTTGAGCCATGGTTTAGTAAGGTTACCGTTATCTGTGTCAGAGGTATCTTGGGACAAAGGTGAGAGAACGGAGCTTTTTCGAGAGAATGGATCTTTTTTCAACAGATTAATTTTATTACATTTAGAAATCCTTCCAATATATACTCCGATATTGAGAGTCCTTCAAGTTGACGAGTTCAGAAAAGTAGACAAAACTGATGTAGCTTACATATTTCTATATAATCACTTCATTTTCTGACTACCTGATCAAACGTATTCCAACATCGAAATAAGTAAAGACACAAGGAATTCTGGAAAATGCGTCGTTCATTTCCCCAATCAACGGTAGGTATAAAACCACTGTCATTTAACATTAAAGATTGGGCGGTAGTTATAAAAATACCACCGAGTATTGGAGTTCCACAGCTATCGTTCGCATGATTTGGAATAATATGCATTTTCCAGATATCAGAAGTACGTTAAATGCCGGCTCCAGGCTTAAATTCCATGAACGCTACACAACTGAGCTGTCAATGGTTGTTTTTGCACTAATATTAGTATTGTACTTAGAGTTTATAACTTAACACTCAAATAAAAACCTTCCCCTCTCTGTTTATGTGTGAGCACGCATTTGGTGATGATCGTGTGTATTACTACATGATACTATTTACGGACAACCCCGACCTACCGCTGTCTAATTCTAGTAGTCGATAGTAATATGGTAGCTACTATAAATATTATCTTTGATCTGTACGCTAGTTTCAACGATGCTAGCGGCCACATCAGTAGCCAACGCTACTCATACGGAGAAACATTCGATCATTACCACAAATATTACTCACGTAACTGCCACTCTGGTCATGATCAAGGGGAACATGACTTGCAGTATCTATGTAGGCAAAAGTCATGCAGCCACCACGATGGCCACGACTAACACAATATTCGCAGCGCACGTTGCCCCGATGATTGGGGCCCACCATGCCTATATATAGACGATGACTTTAGATAACAAGTTAAGCAATAAATAGAAATCATATGTACTATATTCAGTAATAGAGGATACTAACTTAGGCATTGAAGGCTCTACCCTGGATCCAATCCTAGACTTTGGTTGCAGGTCCCAAACATCATGGTACCAGTTTGTTGCCAAGATATAGTGACTATTATTTGGAAGGAACCACCACATAAGTCTATAAGTACATGGCGACCATGCTGGCCGGGATATCCAAGACCGCATACGTCGCGCGGGGCAATAGAACTTGGTCCCAAAAACTTTCACTCTCTTCTCCTTTTGGGAAGTCGACCACAACGACAACCTCACAGCAGAGTTGCAAAGACCAACACTTCTCAGCCAAAAACTGGCATGGGGATTTACCCATATTGTTCTCCATCGTCCTAACTATTCTCCAAGACATGAAAAAATGGCAGAAAAAAAGCAAGAAAAGTCTAGAATGGAAAGAGCACGGTCGAGAGTTAGGTAGCAACGAGCAAAATAAGAAAAGCGTGAAGAAATATCAAAGGAATTGGGTAAATGATGAAGAAGGCCATGGGAGAAAATGGTAATAAATCCATTAAAGAACAGCGGGTGGAGCAACGTAACTACTCCCTCCGTCCCACTTTAAACTTCCTAATTGCTTTTTGAGAGTCAAACTTTACAAACTTTGAACCTAAATATAAATTAATATATAAATAATAAATATATCATGTGACATATCGTTAGATTTGTCTTAACATCTATTTTCT
>JAULKJ010327023.1:0-10215 GCA_032355405.1 Rubia balearica
CTGTACCATCTTCACTTTCATCAAACTTCACAGTATCTCTAGATCCTGATCCCTCAATATGCAACTCGGCATCTCTTAAAAATACCCTTTCCCTCTGCCTGGTCCCACAACATTGCTACATCCCACATCTCTATCGTGTGGTCTCTTAGGAGTCTTTACAGATGGCATCCACTTCCTTCGTTGGGATGCATTCAAACCCCGCTCCCTCACACCCCTAACATCTTCAATCTTCTCCAGAGGAAGGTTTACGTACTTGTCCCTACTTCCTATCTATTTATAATAAAAAAACATACACATGTCAAATATTGAATTATAACGTATATCAAATGAATTCAACTCAAGATTCTATACGAATCAGGTTAACGGCTTACATCGTATTAAACAAAGTTCCTATAGTTGGTTAAATGCAGGACAGCTCCTATAATAAATTGGAACAAAGTTTTGGATCTAAACATAGAACATTATTCCATCAGAGCGAAGCATATTTGAACATTTACAAACTACTGCAATAGAAATATAAAACTGTAGGAAGTTCACAAACATAAAACTGTTCTTCAGAATAAAAGGAAAGTATATTCGTGGTTACAGAAACATATAGCAATCGTTTACATACGTAAACGTTAAATCTTTATGAGCGAAGTGAAATTGTTTACAAAACTGAAGATACTTCATGGAAATCGTTTCATGAAACCTTTTGCACAGGAACACCTGCAACTGTAATGATTTTCGTGACACATTTTCCAGTCATACTCTTAAATCTAAACATGCAAACAGAACATCTGGCCATTTACCCTGTATACAAAAACAGAACAGGGTACAATTTCTGACCATCTAAAGAACAAAATTTCATCACGGCCGACAAAATAATAGGATGCTTCGTATGGTTCGGGAATTACAGCAGATTACTTGTATTTTAGGAGATACTGAGAAATTATTTCCTACACCTGTGCGAGGGGGAAAACAGAAGGACAAAGTATAAACAACACCACACTGCAAGCACACTTGACAAAATGAGAACCTAATCAGAACAAAATTGGGCAAGATTCAACAGAATACATATTTCATCTGTAGCAGATTCCAAATGATGAGCCAAATATACATAAATAGCAATCCTCTATACATAAGTAGCCAAAATAAATCGGAAAACCTGAAATTATCAGCAAGGCAGCAACTCGGCGGTGTGGCGGCGGTGACTCGGAGGCGTGGCGGCGGCAAAGCAGCGGTGACTCGGTGGTGAAGCATCGGCGTATTTGTCACTAGGGAATCGGTGGGAGAAAACGAGTCCAACTGGAGATCTCCGAACATGGGCGGCTGGTAAAATTTGACACGGCAGTGACGCGACGAGAATTCGGCGGAGACCTTGTGGAAACGATGAGGTGAGGCGGGCTGAATCTTGGAACGGCGGGCTGACTCTTGGCAGCGCACGAAGGCGGTGTGGGCTTCGCACGGCGATGACGGCTACCCACCACAGCTTCTCGCCGGGGTGAATCGCACGGCGGACGAAGTCTTCGCGACAGTTGCGCACGTCCAGACGTGGAGGCGACCGGGCAGAGATGGCTGCGGCGTACGGGAAGAATCGACGGTAATGACGGGAAGAGACGGCACGGGAAGAATTGAAATCGATGGGGGAGACGACTATATTTTAAGGTTCATCCTTCAGATCTGGACTCGGACAACCTTACAAGAGAGAATGGGGGCAGAAATTAATTTCTGGAAACTTTGAGGACCAAACATCTATAGGAAAATAGAGGGGGGTAAGATAGACATTTCCAATATCAAATGGGGGCTGCATGGAGCAAATTATGGACTGCAAAGAGCAGCTCCGTAACTTTAATAGGGTTTAGTATTCTTGTAACCCTAATCTCTGATCTATTTATATCCTAGCCTTAACCATCACAATTTTCCTCTATCATTTAGTTCCTTATTTCACTATGAATTCCAAATATCTTGCTCTTCCAGATATTATAATTGGTCTTCGAGATTGTAATAAAATTAGTCAGGATGAGGATCACTCATTAATAAGGTAAATCGGGTAAAGGCCCCATTTCCATTTCTGACAGTTGAGAAGTTCCAGCAAGCAAAAGGTAATTACATTCCAACATTAGAGGATTTTCTTGATTCTGAGATATGCAATGTGATAAATGAAAATATCTTTTTGTCTGATTTCCCTGATTTCATGATATGGAATCCAAACAAATATGAAAAAAAAATCAATAAAATCTACATATAATGCTTTCACACCTCAAAATGAAACTGTTGTCATTTTTTCTAAGATCTGGAATAATGCATTTCCAGAAAAAGTAAGATTCTTGGTTTGGAAATTGCTACTTTCATCCCTACTATTTGCTAATATTCTTATGTCTACGGGAATTAATCTTCCCTTTAAGTGTACTCGTTGTGATAATGTAGATGATCATTCACATTCTTTTAATAATTGCCCTGTTGCATGCATTTTCTATATAGGACAAAATGCATTCAATTTTACATATCATAGTGCCTCACTTTAGCTCAATTTTTTATAGACTTCAATTTTATTGGTCTTTGAAGAATGAATCTTCTGTTCATTATTCAATTTGTATAATCTTGGTTTCTATTGTCTGCTGGGAACTCTGAAACGTGAAGAACATAAAAATCCATGAGGGGAGGACGGTAAGCACATTAAGTAAATGGAAGAGCACCACTTCTTTGTGTTGTATGATCTTCACACTTCCACAAGAACACATTGGCATGTGGATTGTTCTCTAATTACGGCTTGATTGATACCTCCCTACAGGAAAAGGAAAATTAAGAAGATTACTGTGATAAGGTGGAAACCACCTGATTCGGATAAATTAAAAATCAGTTGTGATGCCTCACTTTCGCCATCAAAACTTGGCTTGGATTTTGTTATGAGATATCACAACTCTAATCTGATCCATGCGTCCTCAGTGGTTAAAAATTAGATGGTTTCTTCAGTATTCCAAGCTAAAATTTTCTCTATTATTGCAGGTCTGACATGTAGAATAGGCATAACACACCCCTTAAAGATAGAGTAGGATTGCTCAAAGGTCATTCAAATAATTAATGGTGAAGCCCTATATCCTTGGATTCTGATCAAGCCAGTGCAAAAAACTGAAATCAATCCTCACACCAGGCCAAATTGTTGGTTTTGTACACATAAACAGAGAATTGAATCAAATCCCTGATTTCTTGGAAAAATTGGCGATTAGGAAAGGATCAAGCATATACTTTCAAGATCTACAATTATTTGAGAGATTTATTTTCCTCAACCGAAGAGAAATTTTGTTTCCATTGTTTAGATGGAAATCTCTTGTGACATATTAGAAATTTTGCAAACACTTAGGAAACTTGAAGAGTATTCATATTGTGGCCTTCATAAATCTCACACAGGGGTGGATGATTTAGTGAAACAAACACAATGAATAACCTCCCAAACTCACTAGGTTAACTTCATAGAATCTTCGTAAAACTTTGTTCAATATTGGCTCTTGAACTATCTTTTGTAAAATATATTAAGGTTTCAGATTGGTTAGAGGAGCCAAATAAATTTATCCACTCATCCTTGATGAGTGTCTTCAATTATATATATGTGTGTGTGTGTGTGTGTGTGTGTGTAAGTTAAATGGATATCTTAACGTGCATTTGAATTCCCCCAATATGATATTAGTGTTGAAAATTAATCTTAATTTAGGTAAGCCCAAATGACTTATTAGTTGTCTATAATGTAGAGTCCAAAGGAGTTTTAGAAGTGGGAACACTTGGAGAATAAGCTCTTAAAATCTCTAGAATATGTTTAGCATGGAATTGTGAATAATATTCTAGAGAGTTAATGAATTCATTAGATATTAGAGTTGGATTGTCAAGATCTTAACCATCAGTTGGATGATGTCACTAGTATAAATAGGGGTGATGTAGTTGAGTTTGAATCAAGCAAAAATAATAGAAGTCCTCTCCTTATCCAAATAGCCGACTCTTCCCAAGTTCTTCATTTTTACCCAAACTTTCTAAACCCCCTCCAAACATTCAGATTTTCCTTCCAACAGAGTGGCATGAGAGCTTCAAGATACTTTTACATATAGCAAATAATTCTCTTTCCATCCAAGTCTCAGTGCTTACTAAGAGAAATTATGACAATTGGAGTTTAAGGATGATGACTGTCCTTGGATCACATGCCGTATGGGAGATAGTTGAGAAAGGCTACACTGAACCGGAGAATGAAGGTTAACTTTCTTAATCAACTAGATAGTTTGAGATACACAAGAAAAAGAGACAAGAAGGCTCTCTGCCTAATATGTCATGGGATAGATGAAAACACCCTTGAGAAGGCTCCCGGAGTGAAGACGACCAAAGAAGCATGGGAGAAGTTTATCACACATGTTAGTCAATCAAGTTAAGAAGGTATGTCTTCAAACATTAAGAGGGAAGTTTGAGTAGTTGCATATGAAGGAGGGGGGAACTGGCTCGTTTCAGATTAATGTTCAAGAGTTTTAATGGTTGCTAGTAAGCTCAAAAGAATGGGTAAAATGTTGGAATATGTGTGAATTATGGAGAAAGATATTAGATCTTCAGATTTAAAGTTGCAGCACATTGTTGCTCTCTTTGAAGAGACAAAATATTTAGAGGACATGACAATAGAGCAGCTTCTAGGTTTAATGCGTCCAAGCTTATAAAGAAAGAATAAGGAAGAAGTTGTGGAGAAGGAATTCGATGTGCATGCTCATCCAATAAAAGGGAGAAAATGGTGGGAGCAAGGAAATAGAAGGATGTGGTCAAGTGCAAGATTGTGGTTGTGGAAATGGTTACAAGCAAGATTGGAGGTCAATTAACAACCAGAGAAAATGTAAATAAGTTGAAGTTGGTGTAAGAGGAACCGTTTGGCTCCCCCATATCTTCAAAGTCAAGGGATCTTTCATCACGTTTCTTGTTCTCACATTTAGTCTCAAAAGGGCTCAGCTGAACATTGTGATTGCATAATTGTTGAAAAGGGTCTTTACCCCTTGTCCCGTGCTCGGTAACCTAAATCTGGGCTTCTTTCTCCAAAAGCATACTAAGAAGTTGATGAGAAGAAATTGTCCCAGAACGAATGTTGAAAGCAGTGTGAAACGCAACATAGTGCACATCAAGACCATGTAGAACACATTCCACAACTTCTTCATCAGAGAGAAAGTGAGAGCACTCGACTAGAGAATAAGAGAACGAGCACTTCTTCCCCACAAACTGAAGAATGGAGAGGGAACCCTTTGGAAGAGTATGAAGTTGGTGCTTAAGATACATCAAATAAGTGTGAGTTTCCATATGAAACATTCGCTAGTGGAAAAGGTTTGATTAAAGACACTCAATCAATGCCTTTAATGAGGATTCGAGGGAGGTTCCGAGTTTCGAACTCCCTCCCAAGTGACCCCAAAAATTTTAAAGACACATTTTAATTGATTAAAGGTTGTTCTTTAATTGACATCAATTAAAGGTGATTGAATTGAAGAACCGCCTTTAATGGGGTGTCTTTGTTGGACATTTGGGCCAGGTATATATAGCTAGGGTTCCACACTAATTAGAATTCTTTCCTCACCCCAAAATCCTATGCCGCTAAGTCTATTTTCTTTTCTCCCAAACCGAAAACCCAGAGCCGATCAATCGACTTCAACTCTCTCCCCCCTTCCACTGCTCACTCTCATGCCACCGCCCGATATACTCTACTCGCCCATCGTCCATCATCCTGCCGCTGTTCCCTCGCCCTCTGCCATACGCCGCTTGCTCGCCTCATTCTCCGTTGTGTCACTCGCTCGCCTCAGTCTCCGCCGCATCGTTTGACTTTGCGTTAACCACATTGTTTGGCTCTGCCTCGCTCGCCTAGTCGGCTCTACCACCACCTCTGCCGTGTCGCTCCATCACTTCCGCATCGAAGCCCACTGCCGATTGGGGCCCACCGGCGAAGCTCCGTCCTTGTATTGTTGTAATCTGTACAATTATTTTCAATTTTCGCTGCATTACTGTATTGCTTTTGCTAAGGTTTAATTGTTAATAGTATTGTTGTTTCTGTGTTCTTATTAGTTTCCAGATCTGGTCTTGTTTTGCCACAGGAAACTAATAGCTTTTTTTGGAAGGTCAAAAGTAGGTTCTAAATTCGGAACCTATTTCGGACTCCAATAGAAGGCGGTTTTCGAACCACCTTTGATCAATAAATTCAGGACTAATAAAACTTTTTCCACTAGTGATTTTCTCCAAAAATTAATCATGTGTTAGAAGTAGTAACTGCAGGAACAACATGATACCAAGTAAAATGTATTTATACAAGAGTGTACTTGAAGAGTAAGAAAAACTAGGTAACCTAAAGGTATACAACAACTATATTCCGAAAATACAAACATGTCCCCCCGTCCCGAAATAATTGATTCACTTTGTAAACTTTCCTTTGAGCATTTAAGGTTACTTTCCAACATTTAGTTAATTAGGGTGATCCTTCAGTATGTGATTGATTAGTCGCTTCACACCCTGTTGTTGTTTTTTATATCTTCTGTTTTGTGGGATCTACAGGGAATCGACAATGATCTAACTGTGTTACAGGCAGGTTGGTAATTTGTGTGTGCGGGTATGTATATATGTGCCAACTTACTGTTTCCAAAAGTTGTCTAATATTTCATAGATATAAGCTGGTCCGAATCTATTGTAATTAAGTCCAAGTAAATCAGAGACCTGTGTCTTAATTCCTTCATTTGATGATCCTCCAATAGTTTCGTTAAAGTCTCACTGAGAGTAGTATACTACCCCCTGATCAGGATAACATGTTTTTACTGAATCATTAGTAATGAAAACATGGAGCCAATTAAAAATAAAAATCCAAATCCTTATTCATTAAGAAGCACAACAAATAGCCAAATACACTTAAAAAAAACAAAACCATCACGTAGCTGATTACGTTCTACGATGTATAATTGTACAAGAGACAAATCCTAGGTTATTCAACCACATGAAACTAGGGAAAACAATATTGTTTGCAGAACTCAACACAAATCAAAAGCCATCCATGAATGGAACTCTAGTAGCAAGTATCCACAGCTTCCCTTGTAAGAAAACTTGGTGACAGTGAAAAGCTCAGCCTCTATAGCATTGATGCGGTGGTATCCAGGCTATGGAACCCAGTTAGCCATCAATGATCTGAGCCCTGTGTTAACATATGTTGGGTTATAGGTCCCTTCCTATATGGAGAAAGACTATATACGTTCTCTGCTTCTTAGGAACTTGAAACCCCCTGGAGTTGTTACAAAGGCTTGAAGTTGAAACTCATAAGTTGTATTCAATACTTCATTAAGAGACTATTCAAGATAGTTCTTAAGAAGAGCATAATTCTTTATTAAGGAGAGTTCTCACTAATGCTTCATTAAGAAACCATTTAGGAAGTCTTTGTTAATGCTTCTCTAAGAAGCTTTGAAAGATGATTTTTGGGTCATTTTGTGAGTATAAATAGGTGAAGAGTTCAGGTTAAGAAGGTAGAGTGAAACAGACAAAAGCAGAGAGAAAACGAGGAATATCCGGGTCATTTTTCTGGCGCAACTTCACAAAACACCACCGATTGAAGGTCATCCTTAGTTCGATAGTGCTGAAATTTTAGTAGCAGATCCCGGACATCTTGGCCATATTTTAGACGGTGGGATTGTCAATTGGTGCTCCGATTCGTGAGATATGACAGATCTACTGAGTTCTGTCTTTGGGTGATATTCTTCACTTTTCTCTTGCATATGTTGCTAGTTATGATTGTTTGTCGTTGGGTATTTTGTGCATCCATTTGGGGCCTGAAATTGGGTTTGTGTAACATTCATTTTATCATAATAGGAGCAATTGGGGTGTGTTGGTATGCCTTAAATACGTATTATTGGTTGTCTGTCTTCTGTTCTGATTTGGGCTTGGGCCCAAAACCGTTAGGGTTTAAGGTGGAGAGAACTATATATATAGTGTCTCATCCTTTTATTGTAACACTAAGAGATAGGATTGGTAGAGAGTAGGAAATATGTAATTCTGTTCTCTCTCTAGTGGAATCCGATCTTGGTCGGCCGTGGATGTAGCCAATTGGTGAACCACGTAAATTCTCGGTGTTTTGTCTTTCGCTTTATTTTCTTTACTTGTTATTTCTTAGGTATTCCGCACAACAGGGTGGGAATCGTCCCGTGGTTTTACTCTTCACACCAAAGGGGTTTTTCACGTAAAAGTCATCGTGTCTTTGCCTGATTGCTTGTATTGATGAATTGCTTACTTGGTTTTGATTGACTTTTTGGAGACAACATTATACTGGGCATTTGTTTTTGTGCTTGTTGTTGAACAAACTTTTAGTAAGGAGCATTGTTGCAATTATGGCAAAAAGGATGCAGTCAAAATATTCGCAGAAGAGCAGGATGCGTGGAGTATTTTTTGGAGACTAAGGAGATATTCTTGCTGATTGGATCAGATTTTTAAGCGATAAATATTGAGGTATTGCTGGAGATTTGATTTTTTTTTAATTAGATAGGGATAAAATTAGAATGGAGGGATTATCTTTTATTTTTTTTGTAGAGTCGAATTCGGATTGGACCGGGATGGTAAATGCGTGTATATTTACAACGCAGAAAAAAAGACATTAGTTCGGTTAATTCGAAGTCTAAGCATCTTGCTGACATGTTCACACTGGGAAGAAGCAGACATTAGTTACATTGACTTTCTTGCGTTAGTTTGCTCCTTTGCACAATTAATTAATCTCCAATTTGTTTTTTTTTTCTTTTGGTTTCCGTGCGGTGGATTTTAAACATAATTTGTTTGCACGAAGCCGATTTCCTGATTTGTTCTTCATTGATTTCGTAATCAGTTTTGTTAATATTATGCCTTATTATCATATTATTTGTGTAATTATTTAATTAATATGAGTAGCTAATTAGTTTATCGCCTGAGAATTATAAATGTTAGTTTTAAATCGTGAGACCTAATTTTTTATAATTGATTCTTGCATGTTCTTGATTATTCTTGGTTAAATTTATTTCTAATATGTTTAACTCTGTCCAACTTGAATGTCTTTAAAATATTGCTATCTAATTTTCGTCAATACGTAATTGTTGGATGGAATTAGTAAGTGGCACAATCTTGTGAAAAACAGCTAACTGGATAAGACTATAACAGCAAGATAGGGAATAATTGAGTGTGCATTGCTATTTGTTTTTACTTTAGTAAATGCTATATCGGGTTCTTTTAATTCTTAACGCTATCAAAATATGTTCTGATTTAGCGAATACTTTATGGGGACATTTTGGTAATGGAAACAGTTAGTTAATTACAATTGGTTAACTGTCGATAAAGTAAGAAACAATTTGGGGGTTAAGCATACCTACTTTCCTATAACGATAGATGTGCAAGAATTGATTTATTATTGCGCCCATGATCGATAGTAACTAATATGAGTTATTCTTAGCCGATATCATTTAAATATATTATTTCTCATTTTTAGATTCATTATTTGCAATTTTAGTGCTCGAAATCAATTTTAAAATTAAGGTGTTGTGACATCACCAAAAGAGTCTAAAAAATAGTCAAGAGAAAAATTAGAATTATTGATTTTGCTTCTCGTGGGATCGATCCTGCTTATCGCTGTACTAATTAATAATTTCCTGAAATTGCAGGTTATTTGTTGAGTTAAATGATGCTCAGCAAGTAAGGAATAAAATAAATGTTAAGTCAAAACTTTAAATATACAACAGTGCAAAAAATTCTACTAAACCTAGCGATAGAAGACTCCCCTAGTTTTTTGTGGAACCGCCTTTGGGTGGAGGTTCCGAGTTTAGAATTGATATGTTTCGGTCCCCGTCCCTTTTAAACGTGTTTCTCCCCCTATCAAAGGTGTTCCTTGAGGAATTAATCGTCATATTAATAGAAAGCAGTTGAAGACGGGTATGCCTTCATCCTTGTGAAACCACCTTTGATTAAGGACAATCAAAGGTGTTTCTACCAAAGTGAGCTTTAATGGCCTCAGTTCCAAAATTGAAACATAGATCCGATGCATCTTATGAAGTCAGTGTTTGGAATTGATTAAATCTAATTTAGCGAAATATCAATAACCATATTCAAGATCTCATGCAGTATTCAATCTGAATCTACCTAAGAGCTTAGATTACCTTTGTAGCGTGCGGAGAAACGAGGAGAAGTGGTGGAGAGGCGAAGAAGAGGTTGAGAACAATGCAAACGGAAGAGAGAAACAGCAGG
>JAULKJ010327033.1:0-10214 GCA_032355405.1 Rubia balearica
ACCTCACCGCTGCCTCACAAACCGTAGCCTCCGCCTTACCCACCTCCTTACCGCTGCCTCACAAACCCTAGCCTTCGCCTCACCCACCTCCCCGCCGCCACCAAATCAAATTCTTTATGAGCCTCACACCACCTCCGTCACCATTTCCGACGCCGCTCAGCCAAGCGCCAGAAAATCGAGATCCACCACTCCCTTTCCCCGCTCACCAATTCTCATCTGAAATACACGATGGAAAAGGGGGAAAACAGGGGAAGAAAAGATGGGCGAAAAGGGAGAAAATGGGGGAAAGAAGAAAGAAAATAGGAAATATGGTATTCATCTTTTTTATTATTTTTTATTTTTTTAAAATTTAAGGGCAAAATCATATTTTTACATAAACGGCCATAAATCTGTTGACTGAAAAGTCAAATTATATTGGCACTTTCTGAAATTGCAGGGTTGTATTGACACTTTCATCCTAAATCCAGGATCATTTTAGCACTTAGCTCTAGGGATTTTAAAATATAAATTTATTTAAAAACTAAGGAATGTGTTAACTTGAATGCAACATATAAAAAAATTAACATAAAACCATGAATGACAAAAATGTTCAACCTTTTACTAAAATGTTCTGCATTCGAATGATACTTAGGATACAAGAACATAATGTAAATTTAAAATACCAAAATAAATGTTGTTTGTACCTTAGTTTTTATACTACACAAAATAATTGGATTGTGGAAATAAGCCCTAATTATTTTTCATTTAACTACACTTCATTTTGTTTTAATTCAGTTAATTTTAATTATAATAAAATTTAATTTAGTTTAGATCTGTTATGTTTATTATTATTTTATTTTTTGAGTAGATGAAAAAACAAGCATAAAACCAGTCTGGCAATTGATGACAGATTCACCTCCCAAAAAAGAACATTGTCAATGGGGGAATGGATTCCTCCTGACGAATTTGTGTCCCTATTTGTAAACTTTGTTCTAAAGAAGAATATAAGTCTTGACACATTTTCGAAAAGAAAAGAATGCAACACTTTAGCCTTTCTCAACTTCGTATTTTCCATTATTAGATTAATAAAGAATATGGGGTAGTATCATAAGATTGTGTGTGCAAGCGGATAAATAGAAAAGAACATTAAAGGGTAACCTTGTTTCTTGTATACTCAATGTGATGGCCGTTCTTAGCTTTTCGTCCATACCAAGTTTGCTCCTTTGTTTTCTTCAACCATCTTTATTACGTGATGGCATTCAAGTACGTTTAAGGTTATGTACAACTTTGGGATTAGAATGAAGAAAAACTCTTGTTAGAGCAACTCCAACAACTTTCTTAAATTTTTCTCTAGAACATAAAATGAAAATTAATATTTTTTTAACTCAATTCCTACAAATTTTCTATTTTACTTAATTTGGTATTTATTACACTATAATTACTTTTCATTTAAAACTAAGAGCTCATTTTTAATCACTTCAAAATATATTATATATAAACATTAAATTCTTTTTTTAAATGGAAAAATCTTGGTAAACACCGTCTTTTCATAATATTAAGGAAAGACAAAGTTTAATTAGAATAATAGAAAGGTAAAATGTTTTAGTTGCAATATTAAAACTTAATTGTGCAACTGCAGTAGTTATAAGTTTATGACCCGATTAATGCAATCCAAAAAATTTATCTTCATTTCTTCTAATTTGTAATTTAAACATTGGTCTTTCCATAATTTATGAAAAAATTATTTTTCAAGAGACGGACTATTTTAAAATAATCAATATAACAAATTTAATACTAAAATTTCAATGTTAATTAGAACTAGTTTTCTTTAATTTTGTATTCTTTTTATGTACTGACCCGATTTGAAATAAAAGGTAACATTATCCAAAAAAAATAATTATAAACTAGTATAAACTAGGGGTGACAAATAGGCGGACGGGTCAAATATGGGTTGGGTAAAATTGGTGAATAAAAAATATGGGTATGATCCATTTTGACCCATTTTTATGACGAGTCAAAAAAAGGGTCGGGTCAAAATGGGTCGAGTTGAAAATTATTTAACTCACGGGTCAAAAATGGATAAACCTGCGGGTTTCAACCCATATATGAACCCATAGAGGTTTACATACCAACTCATATGGGTAAAACCCGCGGGTTTCAACCCATATGGGTAAACCTGCGATCAACCCACAAACCCAACCCCGCCAACCCATATTTTCAACTACCTATTTGACTCATTACCCATTTGACCCATTTGACCCATTACCCATTTAACTCATTACTCATTTTACTCATTCACACTCGGGTTTAACAATAAACAACTCGCTTGACCCATGGGTTACAAGTCTATTTTCCCACCCTACACTTCCCTCCGTCCTAGAATAAATGGCACACTTTTTGGTCAACTTTCTCAGACCATGTTTGACCATAAATATCAATTATTATATAGATTCTAATATCATCATGTGAGATATTGTCAGACTCCTATGTTTACGTAGTTTCTAAATATCAAATTTTAATGTACCATTAATTTCCGTAATTAAAGTTATTGATGGTCAAATATGGTCTGAAAAAGTTGACCAAAAGGGGTGTCATTTATTTTGGGACGAGGGAGTATAAACCAAAGATATTACTTCAAATTTTCTAAACAAATTATTATTGACAAAACCTTACAAAAAATATACGTAAATAAGCATCCCACAAATTAAAATTTAACAAAAAAATATTATTGCACTTATCGCATTCGTTTATTTTGAAACCATTTGACATCTTTACATTGTCAAAAATTTTGTGCCACTCTGTAGGTGCTTGTTTTAACCCATATAGAAATTTCACAAGTCTACACACTTTGTGTTCTTGTTAAGGGACGACCTAACTCTCAAGTTGTTTCATATAGATTTCCTCTTCAATCTCTTCATTTAGAAAACTATTTTTACATCCATTTGATGTATTTCTAGATTGCGTATAGCTGCGATTGTTATTAACATTCTAATTGAAGTTATTCTAGTAACCGGAGAATAGGTGTCAAAGAAATCCAAACCTTCTTTTTGCCTAAATCCTTGCACCATAATCCTAGTCTTGTATTTCTCTATTGAGCCATATGTTTGGTATTTTCTTTTGAAAATCCACTTGCTTCCCAGACTTTTGAACCTAATGGCAGATCAGTTAACTCCCATGTATGGTTTTGCATAGTGGAGTCAATTTCACTGTTCATCGTTTCCTTCCATGAAGGTGCATCTGGTGTAGACATGGTTTCCTTAAATGTTCTAGTATAATTTTCTAATAGATAAGTCATTTCAAAATTAGGACCAAATGATTTCTCCTTTCTAGCTCTCTTTCTACGTCTAGGTTCATCACTGCCTTCTTCTATTTGTTAACCAGAAGTCCTTAATTTTCATTCTTCACGAGTCCATTTAGGACTTACTTTTTCCTTACACGGGAACAATTTTTTGAAGAAGGATGCATTTCTTGATTCCATTCACGTATTTGTGAGTATATATGGTGCATCAGACTTTTACACCAAGAAACGATAAGCACTACTATTGTGTGCATACCCGATGAAGATACAATCAACAGTTTTAGGTCTAATTGTGACCTTTTTAGCCCCAATTGTGACCTTTTTAGGAGGTGGTACTGCCACTTTTTCTATGCACCCCCACACTTTGAGGTATTTGTACGAAGGTACATTACCTTTCCATAACTCACAAGGCGTCTTTCTAGTCACCTTATGTGGTATCTTGTTGAGAATGTAGTTGGAGGTTAGTATAGCCTCCCCTCCCCTACACACACACATGTTCTAGGATAACCTAGATTCTTGCAACATTGCAGTCATCATCTCTTTGAGAGTTCGGTTCTTTCGTTCGAAAACTCCGTTAGACTCAGGTGAGTAGGGAGCGGTAGTTTGATGAACAATACCATTTTCTCTATATATTGCATTGAATTGTTCATTATACTCACCTCTCGTATCATTAATTTCAGATAATTTTAATTGTTCCACTAAGTTGGTTCTCAACTTCCAACTTGTACTCTTTGAACTTTTCCAAATCTTCATCTTTGTTGCGTAATAGATCCATGTAGCAATATCTTGTGCAATCGTCTATAAAAGTCACAAAATATCTTGTGCACAAACTTTATATCACATAGATTTGTGTGAACTATGCCTAGAAGTTTGGTTGTCTTCTCCACATGTGAAATCATTTGTCTTTACTTGTTTTGTATTTTGGAATCATGTTCATGCTCATTAGTCTATTAATAGATTTATAATTCACATATCCCAATATTTCATGCCAAACGTTAAAAGACTCAACGACATAAGCAAAAGCATTATTATTATTCGTTAGAGACTCTGGTACATCAACTTTTGGAATGACTGTCTTTACATTCATTTTGACTAGTTCATCCTTCACATACCCCTTTTCTACATACAACTCATTCTTCGAGATGACTAAATTTTCAGACACAAGCTTGATCATAAACCTGTTCTTGGAGAGGAGAGTGCCCGACATAAGATTCTTGTGAATGTCTGGCACATGTTTGAGTGTCAGCTCCTTTTTGGAAATCATCTTTAGCACGACCTTCCCTTGACCTTCAATTGTTTAAGTGACGGAGTTTCCTATGAAGATTTTCTCTTCAGCCTTACTATTATGATATGTTGTGAACATATCCCTATCGGAGCAGATGTGTCTAGTGGCACCTGTATCATACCACCACTCTTTTGGATTACTCTCAACCATGTTTACTTCAGTCATTACAACACACAGATTCCTGCCTGTTGAGCATTTGGCAATGCCGACATCATATGCCAGATTTGATGAACATCTTTCTCCGCTATAGGTCTGAATACCTTGGGCTGAACTACCGGGGGTTGGCCCACTGGAAAATCCACTGGTGGTAGACCACTCCCAAACTGAAGTTCGGGCATCGACTCATCAAGGTTTCCAGTATTGACATTCGCATTTGCCATTTTTCACAAATCTATTTTTGCAAACAATTAAACAAAATATTAATGGCTTTATAACAAATTTAAAACACTTTTATATAATTTCCTCAAAATTCCAGGAAAGGCTTGTGGATGGACACAATGTCTTCTTAAAATTTCTAGCCTCCTTAGATAGAATTTTCGTTGGTTATTCAGTAAAAATTGCTTTAAAATATTTTTCAAAAAAAAAAACCTCAGTTATGGAATACAAAAGCTCAATTTCCAAATTTTCATGGTTTGAAGTTTCAGTAATCTAGCAATAATTAATCGTAGTAATTGTTCTTGTTTCAAAGACCATTACAAAATTTAGAATTAATTCCAACTTTCAATTTTTAATCATAAGATTTGAAATTAATTAGAACGTGGATCGGTTTATTTTAGAAAATTGACCAAATTAATTGTCTTTAACTGAAGGAATGTTACTAAGTACATAATTAATTAGAATGTTACGAAATTGATTAGTTCCGATGTTTTTTGTAATACTAATTCTGATGTTATTTTGCTAATAAAAACAACAACAACTTAGATATTATTGCTACTAATTGTTACAACCAACTAAACCGATTAATTGTTACAACTTATTTTGCTGAATTCATAATTAATTAGCAACTATGAGTTTAAAATAACTTAGATAAATTTTGACTACTAATTTTATTATAAACTTCATAATACCAGATTGTTTAGTTGTGAGGATTATCAATAAAATTTATTTTTCAAAATTAAGATTGTTAGAATCTAAACAATCAGTTATGAACATAAAAAAAAAGAATTAAGTAAACGAAAGGGAGTAGAGAATTATAACAACAGAGATGAATGTTTGAAATTGATGTCGAGATTGATATCTCTATCCTTAATTCTGAAAATGCCCGTAGTGTGTGATGGTTCGATGACATTCTGAATCCCATGATGCAATTGTTACACTTTCTGGTCTGCACAACTCAGCAGCAGAAATTGGCGAACGAATTTTGTGCCTTACTCTCTCAGACACACGAAGAATGTGAAGAACAAAGGAAGGAGATGAGAGGAGGATTGCATTGTTGATGTGTCGTAAAATGAGGCCAGAGGCAACCTTTTATAGGAAAACGGGCACTAATGGCTCCTTCCCATTTCCAATGTGGTAGAACCTTTTATAGGAGGGGCACTAACGGTTCCTTCCCATTTCTAATATACCACAAACCCAAAATAATATTCTTTAAGTAATCAATTTCGAGCCCTCATTTCTCATTCAAATGAAACCCAAATTTAACGTATGAGTATAGTACAATATAGTACTCGCGTAGATGAAACCAACGCTTCCTTATTCCACCGTAAACGGTGGCCGAAACCCACCATAATCTTGCCTGACAAATTTGGTTCCGACAAATATTTCTACAAGCGCCAAAATATCAAAACCAATAAAATCAGGTGGACAAAGTCTTGAGTGAGACCGTCTTACAGCGAGACTGTCTCACGGCGAGACCAAAGATTAATGTACAATATTATAAAATTTTGATTAGAAATGGGGTTCCTAATATAATTTTAAAAAGTTTGGGAGAGGAATGAGGAATCTGGGGGAAAATACCACTTTTTTAGAGGTGTTGGGCATAAATAATGGGGAATTAATGATTAAGCGTTATAAGAATCTCGAGGGTCAATAACTTGGGTGGGAGAAATTCGAGGATAAATTTTTCCCTCATTTTCGCGCAATGCACAGGTTCTTACAACTAGATTTGATGTTTCATTTTCGTGACTTGATATTTCAACCAAATCTTGTGATGTTTTTTCGTAAGTCTTTTTTTTCTCTCGCTAAAATCATATGTTTTAAAGATAAATTTTGATATTTTATTGTAAATCTCGTGTTTGGATGCTAATTGTTTGGCACTTTATACATGTCTAGTTATGATATTTTATTATCTTAATATTAATTCATAATTTATATTTTCATTTTGATTGGTGTCTTTTTTTTTGGCCACAGGGGTCTAGATTTTAATGTTTTATTTTTCGTATCTATGTGTAACAGATCCTGGTGATCTTCAAGTGTAAGGCTTTGCCAAATCAATTATCAATATCAAGGATTTTTTTGGATTAAAAGAAAAAAGATGTGCTGGTTTTTCAGCGAGTTCTTTCGAAAATTGATATTGATGTTTATTTTTTTAGAATATATATATTTTTTGTGTATCCTTGATATTTAAAGGCAACGTCTTGGGAAAGGCCGCCTTTCCATAGGTTTATGGAAAGATGGGGTTTAATAAGAATAATGAAAGGTTAAAGGTCTTAGTTGCAATACTAAAAATTTATTATGCAACATATAGTAGTTATAAAGTTTCTAACCCGATTCATGCAACCCAAAAATTTTATCTTCGTTTGTTCTAATTTACACTTTAAACTTTGGTCTTTCCATGACTTATGAAAAACCCGTCTTTCAAGAGACGGACTCTTCTCAAGTTTTTGAAAGTGTCAAAATAATTATAGATATGAAAGTGTTGGACTATCCAATCGGACAATTTTTTAAGAATTTTTTTTAGGCAAAATTTTGGGGGAAATCGTCTTTTCATATGCCTATGGAAAGACGGGGTTGAATTATAATTATAGTAAGGTAAAATGTTTTAATTGCAATATTAAAAATTTATCAGGCAACGTGCAGTAGTTATAAGTTTATAACCCGATTAATTCAACTAGATTTTTTTGTCTTCATTGCTTCTAATTTGCAGTTTAAATCTTAGTCTTTACATACTTATGGAAAGACCGTCTTCGCGTGAATGCTCTGGCAAAAAAAGAAACGCACTAATCGCGACATTAGAGAAGCATAAGTCGTCGTGAACGCTTTGGCACTGAGCTCCAACAAGTCAGTTTTAATTTCCAGTTCATGCGATCGGTCGATTCTAATGTAGAAGAGTAAGGATAGTGTCAAATTCATAACGGTTTCTGGCGCATTGCGGGCATTGCAAGGCAGTGTTTTGACTGACCACCACGTAGTAGTTTCAGCAGATTGGATGATCATAAGGTATGGATTTTGAGGTACTGCTGTTTGATGGTGTTGGATGAGCACAGGAAGCCGAATGGGGCGATGGAGGCGGTTCACGGCAGCGGGGGAGATTAAGGTGTTTAGTGGGAGTTTGACAAGGAGATTAAGGGGTTGGGGATGAAGGTGGAAAGGGTAGGCTAGGCTTGAGACGGTGGGTGGTTTCCGACATGCTCGATTTTCCACGATGGCACTGGTAGGGAAACCGAAAGGGCGGATAATTGATTAAGGGAATATTTTAGCCTATTTGGATAGAGTGAATGACGAATTTGTTAGAATCAATGCTAGCAATGGTACTCTGAGTTATTTCAGCACTTTCGGAGAGAGGACACTAATTATACTAGCCCATGTATTCTGGGTCTATTTCATGTGATGGGTTATAATATGAAAATTTGGGCTACTTGCGCATTAAATGAATGGGCCAGTAGAGCAGTACAGATTTCTGTGCTACAAGAAGATAAATGATGGATGCATGACAGTCAACAAGTACTATCGAGACAACTTTGAAAGGACAAACAAATGGCCAGCAAAAGTTCTAAACGGATGGTTCAATTACTTCAATATACAATTTATGTGTTTTTGAAGTGTTGAAATTTGATGTTGCTCACTGTGCATCAACTAATTTGTCTTTTTTTTTTTTTAAAATCAACCCTAATTTGGCTAATTGAATATGGAGTATGTTTCTTGAAAGACGGGTGTTTCCATAACTTAGGAAAATACCAAGATTTAAACTACAAATTTGACTAAAGCAAGATCAAGATTTAATCGGGTCATAAACCTGTAATTATTACACGTTGCAAAATAAATTTTTAATACTGCAACTAAAACTTTTTACCTTTCTACAATTTTAATTCAATCTCATTTTTTCACGTCTGTGAAAATACGGTCTTTTCTAAGAGTTTGCCTTAAATATGTGTACCGTTTATATTTTTAGACGCATGTGTTTTGTTTAAGACACTTGTTATCAATGTTCGTCGCTGAATTTTATTTTTATTTTTATTTTTTTTAGCTACCAAATTCCAATACTATCAAAAATGGAATAGTGGAAGGTGGTCTTAAACCGTTGTATAATGTAATCCACGAGCCAACAAGACGACATGAAAAATGTAAATTTTTAACTGCAATTAGGTCCGGATCTTCCACTATTTTTTATTATTTTTTAGTTTAAGATATATTCTAGATATGATAATAGTATTTTGTTGTTGTAGAAATTTCTAAAATTAATTTCAGCTTTAGGTTTGTCATAAGTTTTGTAAATGATTATTAACTTTTACTATAAACTAGTACGTGAAAATACATCCACCTAGTTGAGTTTTTATTTTATTTTATTTTTGTCAATTCAATCTTCTTACTCCACATATTGTTGTTGGAGTATGTTCATAAAGTTTCTTCTTCATTTTAAAAAAAATAAATTCTTAAAGCTGTTTTGCTTCCTTATGTAACATTGTACATCTATTTAGAATCCATTGATTAATAATAAATCCATAAATTTTAGGCAAATTCTTAGGAAATACCATTTTTCCATAGGCATATGGAAAGACGGGGTTGAATTAGAATTATAGAAAGGTAAAAGGTCTTAGTTGTAACAATAAAATTTTATTTTGTAACATGTATGAGGATAGGTTTATGACCCGATTAATACAATCCGAAAATTTTGTCTTAATTTCTACTAATTTTCAGTTTAAACTTTGGTCTTTCCATAACATATGGAAAAAACGTCTTTCAAGAGACGGACTCTAAATTTTAATCAATAAATTATAAAGTATTTGCCCTTTTTTGTTCTTATGGACCTTTTCCAAGCGTGACTCATTTCCAAGCTTTAGCTTTGCAAATATGTATATATTTTTCAGATTCCATTTTTATCCCAATAATAATTTGTAAGTAGATCACAAATATGAAAAATGACTATTTTAGCCAATAATTTTGTAGAAGAGTGTTCTCACCAAAAGAAACTAGATAAGCATATTTTATATTTGGGAATCCCTTTGTCAACAAGGTTACCCATCAGGCACATGGCAATGAAGTGTCAACAATAAAAACACTCTCTCTCCGCGTGAAGAAGTTCCCAACCGGAGGCAATCACAGACTTAAACCATAGCATTGGGGAGGCTGCCGCTGCGGCCGGTAAAAACACTCTCTCTCTCCGCGTGAAGAAGTTCCCAACCGGAGGCAACCACAGACTTAAACCATAGCATTGGGGAGGCTGCCGCTGCGGCCGGTACACACCCTCTCTCTCCGCGTGAAGACGTTCCCAAC
>JAULKJ010327044.1:0-10214 GCA_032355405.1 Rubia balearica
ATGTATATTTTTATTTCAGCTATGTGCTCGTGGTTCATCATGTGCCCATAATTGGAGGGACATTTATTAATCATAATACAAATTTCTCGCCTTCTGTGTTTTGCATCCATGTCCTTGATGATTTCATGGTTTATGGGCACTTATTTGTCGTTTCTCATGTGCATATGAGTGTATTTGTTGTATATTTGATTCAGTTAGATAATGGAGAATGGAATTTAAAAAATTAACATCATCTCGTTACAACCTGGATGCATGTAAACATGCTTTCAAAATAGAAATCTGCATGTTTAATACTCCTAAACTAATAGGGAGCAATCTATAAAATGATTTCAAAATAACATATATTCATAAAATTAAATTACATGAAATTGAGCCAATGTCTAAGGATGTTGGACTTGCGTCTCTTGTAGCAGCTCTATTAATCGGTGTAGCCCCCCTTGTTGCATTTCAAATTTTTAGAAACTAAAAACATGCTCTAACGAAACTATCATCTATCTCTAGATCCACTAGAAGTACACCATTTCTTTTCACCGACTCCTAGTTCATGTGTAGCCACTTGCACCTATTTGTACCACCACATTTCATCACATGTACTATGTATTCTTGAAGTGTTTGGAAAACATTGCCTAGAGTTCTAGCATTCAGCTAGAAAAAAACATCCTCCATTTATCAAACCATCAATGTTAAAAGCTGCTCTTTTATGTTGTAAAGACTGAATAGGCCTGAAAAATTCCAAGGCTAACAACTTTAGATTAGAGGAAGTCGGTTGTTGTAATTGGAGTCGGATATTGAATCCATCCTCCCGAGCAACTTTCCTAAATTTTGCGGGATCATCACATATATGTGGCCTTGCATTATCTTATTGAATTAATATGTGGCCATTTTCGCTTAATTACCGGAAGAAGTTTTTCTATCATGTACCTTTTTATTACCTCTTGGTTAACTGATTTCTTTGGCACGGTCACAAATGTTGCTCTTCATCTTTGCTGGTTCCTTGTTAAATATAGGCCAAATACTTATTTTTTCATCAAATATCACATCTCCATGTTCACCAAAAATAGGCCTAGACACCACACATACGAACATAACCTTTGTGATATACCTTTTGTTTTGGATAGTTCTATGTGCCTCTATCTCTTCGGGGAGTAGGTAATAATTTTTAACCACACGAATCAAAAAAAATCATCAATGTGTATTGCATAATGCATATCTTTTAACACCGTTTTTGTAGCCACCCTGCTATACTTCAAATGAATATCACAAAATTGTAGATTTTTCACTTGATTGATTTATGAGATTTGCAGCTTTATAGCATTCGAGTGGCTTCGTAAATGTTTACAATGAATCCATTTTTGAACTGTAGTTTTACTTACACTTAATGTAGCTGCAATTGATATTTGAGTTGTTTATTGTTGTAGTGGTATGGCTAAGTAACTTTCCTGGTTGAGTTGTATTGAATTGATACCCTTCTTCCCCTTTGACTTTGTGTTTAGATTCACGTGTAGCAGGCTCATTGTTGATTTGTTTGCATTGTGGCAAGAAAACTCATAGTCTAAAGGGAGATATTACACTTTTCTACTGCTTCGAAATGCTTTGGGCAGGCAAGTTTGTCAGGAACGCCATGTTGCCCAAAAAATAGGCTTAAATGGATGCATCTGACTCTGTCAACTAGTGATATGAAAATTGTGAGTTTCTTATAACGTCTAGTTATGGTTTAAGGTTGTACATTTTGCATATGTTTAAGCATTGGTGCATAGTTAAGTATTTAGAGTTTTAGTTGGAAAATTTGTTCCTTGTTGTGATTTTATTATATGGAGAGGTGCTTCGTTGCTTTGTATTGCTTAAGCAACAACAAGATTTCCGTTTTTGTATTATGCATTAATTGAATTCCAGTTTGTATTGCTCAAGACTATCTTCATCAAGTGGAGCTTACTTTTTCTTGTCATTATTAACTTGGCTAGGTGGTTAACATTCCCTCATTCATAGTGAGAGTTGATTCTGAGGTGGTTGCCTTGGAAGAGTAAAGAGAATGAACTAGAAAATTACTTATATTTTCTCCTTTCTTTGTAGTGATATTGTACTTATGAGAATAAATTTCATATTTAAATATGATTTATTCTATGGTTAGGTGAATTTGATTTATATAAGATATTTAAATTCGAATTTAACTTGTATCCTTTGTGTTAAGATGATTTGATTTATTTGAATTATAGGTTAAGATGAATAACTGAAAGCGCAACTAATTATGGTTCAACTTCCAGTAATTCTTTTAATTAAAAAAATTAATCAACTGATATGGGACACATTTTGAATACAGTTTTGGTTCCACCAGATATGGGTCAGCTGGTTTCAGTTCAACTAGATATGGGGCCAACGTCACTCTCCTTTTGGTTGAATGAACACCAGTCCCCTATCAGTTTCATTTTTGGTTCAACCGATGTCGCTCATCGTTCTGACACAATTCTGGTCAGACTTTTTACCTCATTGTTTTAAAGATAACTATGGTAAAAATGACACTTTACCTCGATTGTGAACCGAGATAAATATTACACATTTTTTTATGCTCGTTTAACCTCAAATTTTCAAGGATCCATAGCCGAGGTTAAAACCCTTGAATAATTTAGGTAAAACCTCTTGTTTCTTGTAGTATAAGAAATTTGTAAGGAGACTGATACAAGCCAGACATGTGTGTGACTAGTGGTCAAGTTATGTCCACGTGATCATCGGATCCATCTTGTGGTAACATTTATGTACATATTATTCATAGACTACAAAAAATTCTGACAAATGAAAAGAATTTGACTTATTTATATGTTCCGCTTTGTTATTTTTCATTTTGGATTATTGACTAAGTATTTTTCCATTCGAAATTGCAATGAATTTTTATGAAAAGTTGAACATGTTTCATATTAAAATATTTTTTCACAGTTTATTCTATTGTTAACATTAGATTACTATGTAAAAAGCAGATGGCAAAACATTCAATTTAGAAGTCGAAACCACATCGCCTAAATTCGAACGGCAGTCCTTCCCATTAGAAATTCTAATTTCACACACAATAACCTATCTCCTAATTCCACACTACTACAACAAGATTTCAGTTTTTGTATTATGCATTAATTGAATTCCTGTTTGTATTGCTCAAAACTGTCTTCATCAAGTGGAGCTTACTTTTTCTTGTCATTATTAACTTGGCTAGGTGGTTAGCATTCCCTCATTCATGGTGAGAGTTGATTCTGAGGTGGTTGCCTTGGAAGAGTAAAGAGAATGAACTAGAAAATTACATATTTTTCTCCTTTCTTTGTAGTGATATTGTACTTATGAGAATAAATTTCATATTTACATATGATTTATTCTATGGTTGGGTGAATTTGATTTATATAAGATATTTAAATTTGAAATTTAACTTAATCCTTTGTGTTAAGATGATTTGATTTATTTGAATTATAGGTTAAGATGAATAACTGAAAGTGCAACTAATTGTGGTTCAACTTCCAGTAATTCTTTTAATTGAAAAAAATGAATCAACTGATATGGGACACATTTTGGATACAGTTTTGGTTCAACTAGATATGTGTCAGCTGGTTTCAGTTCAACTAGATATGGGGCCAATGTCATTTTCCTTTTGGTTGAATGAACACCAGTCCCCTATCAGTTTCATTTTAGGTTCAACCGATGTCGCTCATCGTTCCGACACGATTCTGGTCAGACTTTTTACCTCATTGTTTTAAAAATAACTATGGTAAAAATGACACTTTACCTCGATTGTGATTCGAGATAAATATTACACATTTTGTTGATGCTCGTTTAACCTCAAATTTTTAAGGATCTATAGCAAAGGTTAAAACCCTTGAATAACTTAGCTAAAACCTCTTGTTTCTTGTAGTATAAGAAATTTGTAAGGAGACTGATACAAGCTAGACATGTGTGTGACTAGTGGTCAAGTTATGTCGACGTGATCATCATTAATGGATCCATCTTGAGGTAACATTTATGTACATATTATTCATAGATTACAAAAAATTCTGACAAATGAAGAATTTGACTTATTTATATATTCCGCTTTGTTATTTTTCATTTTAGAATATTGACTAAGTTTGTTTCTATTAGAAATTGCTATGAATTTTTATGAAAAGTTGAACATGTTTCATATTAAAATATTTTTCATGGTTTATGCTATGGTTAACATTAGATTACTATGTAAAAAACAGATGGTAAAACATTCAATTTAGAAGTTGAAACCACATCGCCCGAATTCGGATGGAAGTCCTTCCCATTAGAAATTCTAAATTTCACACACAATAACCTATCTCCTAATTCCATACCACTTTTCCTTCTTTTTCTTCAACACCTTTTTGGCCCTCCATCTTTTACGAGTGATCTTACCTTGAACATCCACCCAAATACTTTCATCATGGTTGTTTTGGTTGACAAAACAATTCAAACTCCGATCGTCCTCCTAAAGAAAAATAGCATCGTGCATTCCACCAATTGGATTATGTTGACCAAAATCAATAATTTCTTCCATTTTGTATTCTTCAAAAAAGCTCTCTTCCTTTCCACCACAATCTCCCACCGAGGATTGATAGGATCTCTGACATAAAAGATTTGATACACTTGTGAGGCCAATATGAATGGATCTTCCCTCAACCCACCCCAATTCTCTCAACAAGGGTGAATCCAAAATCCTCGGTTTGTTGACTTTTGTTAATAGCCACCCATTGACATTTAAAAATTGAAACTCGCATAGTGATATAATCAAGCTCACAAATGTTTAAAAGAGTTCCAAAGTAACATTGTATGCATACATAGGATTGTTGTCGATTCCACTACCGACATGCAAAATTTTGGACATGAGAGATACCCAACTATATTAAGAGACCCTTAGCAATAGTAAAATTGTTGATATCGTAGCCTCCATAAAAAGTACAGTTCCCCATGGTCTATGCGCCAACCATTTTACTTTTTCTGGATAATTGTCGAAAACGTGATTTAGTAGCCAAGACACAAAGGTGCTAGTGTGTAATTGTACGTACCTTTGCTTCATTGAAATTAAGATGCCCCACTCTTATGTCATCAATGTGAATATAGATATATGGGAAAATGTCTTCATGGTTGCAGAAAATAAAGATGCATAGCGAATAAATCTTCCACACTAGGGATACAAATCTTTCCCTGTATAACCCCTTAGCCATCTAACCTCACTTCATGTCTACAATTTGGAACCCCCAAAAAATTGACCTCCATCAAATAATCAATAAAAAACCTGATTATCTCCTCTGCAACATACCACTGTGCAATACTTGTATCAGGCCTATATGGATTCTTCACAAAATTCTTGAATATTTTCATGTACCCTCGAACGGGTGCATTTATCTCAAGAAAATGGAACCAAATAGTTTTATTTCCCGCACCAAATGAACGATAAAGTGGACCATAATATCAAAGAATGAGGGAGGAAAATACATTTCCATTCGGCACAAGCCTTCAACAATTCTTGTTTTCAACCTATCTAACTTCGAAAACTAATGCTTTTTTCAACATATAGACTTGAAAAACTAACAAAACTTTGTAATGCATAATCTTACATGGGATGAAGTGGCGACCAAATGGTAATGGCATGCACTTCCTGCATTAGGTTTTTTAAATCATGTGACTTCAACCCAACCAATTTGACCTCTGCATTAGACTCATATGAACTAATGTTGGACGAATAAGCCACAAGGACCTTCCCACTACTAAGGGCCTCACAAAATTATTTTTTCTCTGACTAATATATAAAATAGCAAGTAGAAAGTAACAATCGTCAATGTTAGTCATTGGCCCTAAGTTCTTCTTAATTTCCATCTCAACTAAATTTAGATGAGTTTAACTCATCCTTTGTTATCTTAGAGGTATTTAAAAATGTCCTAATCAAAGATTCACAAACGTTCTTCTCAATATGCATGACGTCAAGACAATGTCTGATGTCCAAACGCTCCAAATAGGGTAGTCTAAAAAATGAGTATTCTTCCAACTCCCTTCAACATTTCTCTTCTTCTTCCCAATGTCATTAGGTAAATTCTTAACTTTTTCAAAATCCTAGACACCAGTCAATGGTATGAATTTTTCCCTCACATCCACTTCCCCATTAGACCATTTCGTCCCCAATCACCATGGGTTCCCCTCATGGAGAAACCTCTTATGGCCCTAATAAAAGGTTTTACAATCGTGCTTCAATTGGGAAAAAGAAGTCACCTTCTTAGTAAAGAAATTTTCCACTCTACCTGCATACGTTTGGACACCTACATTGAATAGAGTCAACAGATCATTCACCAGAAGAGCAAGGTACACATCTATGTCATCACATGGTTGCTTTGCCCTGAAATCATCATAGATAACAACACATGCTTACGTTTCATTGTCAACCACATCGAAAGATTGTAGATCACGAACATATATGCCAAGCACTATGTGCTACTCATATTACCAAATGAATTCATTTTGTCAGTTGACAAGGCTAACCTCAAATCTCGGGGTTTAGAGCCAAACTCGTGGTAAAGTACATCTAGTTTCTTCTATTGCTCACCATATATTGTATTTCTTATCATGCCATCTACCGGTCGAACTCTCTTCACATGCCAACGCAACAACTTTGCATTTTCTATACACACAAATAAATTCTTCAATTGGGGAATAATAAGGAGATAACATAACACTTTAGCCCGTATCTTTTTCTTTAATTTCAACAAAACTTCCACACGCACCTCAATCCCACCCTCTTCAACTTGCACCGAAACTCACCACAAACTTGACATGTTTCCTGATTTTCATCAGCCTTCTCCTTGTAAAACACATATTCATTCGAGTGAGCATGTGATTTTGGTAGTTCCAATCTCATCGGACATAGAATTCTTTTTGCAGCATACAATCTATCGGGCATAAGGTTACCTTTTGGGGAAAATTTCCTTAATAATTTGAGAGTTTCGATCATTGACTTATCGGTCCATACAAATTTGGCCTTAAAATTCACTATTCATAAAGTGGCACTAAAAACCGAGTGTTTTGAACCATTATACAACGATATCTTCTTGTCGTCATGTAAAGCTTGAAGAACCTCGGGTATACATTATAACTCTCTACCAGTATCATCTACCATTTTATCTAATTCATCATTACCATCTAATTCATCTCCCACGCTCATGTTATCCAATTCAACTGTACGAGACATTCCGCCAACTTCCCATAATATACCAAACAAGTGTAACTTGTTTAAAACCCTCGCGTTACAATATATTCCCGCAAATTCTTCCTTCTTAAATACACATCGTTTCTATAATCTTTACACGAGCATCGTGCATGCACCATACCATTTTAATAACCATGTTCAGACGCTAATGAAACAAAAGATTCTACCAATGGCATGTAATCAAGTGATTTTCTAAGATCATTACCGATGAGTTCATTTTGATCCATTTCCCTTTTTCTTCAAGACAATTACAATTCAACCCATGAGCATGCAATGCACAATCATCACAACCCTACCCTAACATAAATGGAAACTCTATTTCAACATATGTAATTACAACATATTAAACCTTAATTTCTTATTTTCAAGCAATGGAATTGTATAAAACATACCTTGTCAAACGACAAATGATGTACTCCAATATAATAGAAATTGATTGTTTTTGGTGGTTTGGTGTGATGGTGCTGTCAATCGGAGATATTGTATTCATTTTGACTAACGTAATCCCAAGATGAATACAAATAATCCCAAGCACCATGTAACATAAATTCTTCACTTTTTATGGTTTGGTATTTTGGTGGATTCAACTAGGAATATTGAAGTCATTTTGACTAATATATACCCAAGTTGTCTAAAAATAACATAGAAATATTATTATATATTACTGATTATATTTCTTTACTGATTCTATCACAAACACCATATAATAGAAATTATTTCCTTTCTATTTTTTTTGGAGTCATGGTGCTGCCAACCGGAGATATTGAAGTCATTTTAAATACAAATAACATACTAATATGATAATATGCTTTTTATTTTAATAGTTTAATATATATACTTAATCATAACTTGTTTAAACATATACTTCTAAAAATATATTTAAAACTATAATATTTAATTGTAATATATATATATCAATGAAGAAAATCCGAAAAAACACATAATATGAAATAAAAAATATTCATATTTTTTATACAATGATAGAGTAATTTTGATAAAAATATGTATACATATTATTTACTTATTTATATATGAAAAAGTTTTGTTTTAGACCAACTAACTGTTAAATGAGGATATTTTATAATTACTGAGAATAATAAGGTTATTTGATAATTACTTTTATATATTGCAATGACATACATATGATTGTGATAAATTTTAAAAATGAATCCCAACATCTAAATAATTACTTTCTAAATGATTTGAATGAAATATTATAAAAAAATAATCAAATTTTATTGTATTCAATATTTAACGGTTTCTAACTAAATTAGTTATTTCACTTCATAACTCATATAATTTTCCTTAGATGACTAAACTTTTTAAAAAATTAAAAACATAATATCAATATTTTAATTAATAATATCGTGCAATGGATGGTACTCACTAGTTCGAAAGAATAGTACTCCAGCTAAATGTTTATACTTTTTGTATTCATCTGTTCATTTAAACGTTGCTATTTTGACTATTTTTATAATAAAAAAATATAATTGAAATTTAGGGAATTAATTTCAATTTTATACTTCTCCTATTATAACAAGAGTCATTCTCTTGAAAACGGTTTTCCCATAAGTCTTGGAAAGAACAATGTTTAAAGTGAAAATTAAAATAAATGAAAATAAAAATGTTGGGTTGTCCAGTTATAAACTTTATAACTATTACATGTTGCATAATAAAATATGAATATTGCAACTAAGATAAAAGCATGTACCATGGGGTCTCAATTGAGTCTCAATTAAAAATTGAGACAGTATTAAGACAATAAAATTCTGCAGTGAAGGTCTTTATTGAGTCTCAATAAAAGGAGACCATGGTTGTTGGCCTGATTGCAGGGACCAGCCCAATTCTGCACATGTCAGACACATGTGAGAATGGTTTGCTGCGCTTGATATTGTTGACCAATTCTTGTATTTTTCTTTTAAATTCTTTTTTTGAATTCTGAAAATATGTTTTGTTCTAAAAATTCAAAGAAAATGGAAAAAATATTTAAAAATCTGATTTTTATTTTTTAAAACCAATATTAAATTTTGATCATTTTTAAAAATCAAAATCATATTCTTTAAAAAAATATATGGTTATTTCTAAATATAGTTCATAAAATAAATTTTAAAAATTGAAATTGATTTAAAAAATAAAATTTGAAAAAAAAAATCCAATTCGAAAATTATAGGTGTTTTATTAAATTTTACATTTTAATTTATTTTGTTAGGTAAATTTTTTGAATTAAATATTAAGATAAAAATAATGAGTAGAATAGAGAGAATCAAGTGTGGTCCATAAACTTGTCTCGAATTGGTCTCAACCATTGTGGAGAATAAAATAAAGTGATTTAGTTGTTGTCTCAATTGCTGAGTTGGAAGATAGGTATTGATTTTTAAATTAAGTGAAACCACAAGAACTTTACTGAAACTATACGGAAGTTTACTGAAATGAACGGAAAGCAAAGTAAATTAAAATGAATCTAAAGTAAAAGGTTTAGGTTTCGTATATACTTCTTTCGTAACATTCCAAGTTGTAATTATTTATTTCATTAAAATATTTTTGCATTTATTATTAAAATAAATTTATACATAAGCATAAACATAAACATTAATTATTGTGTGACACCTTATTACTATGGATGCGGCTCAAACAAGATTGCATCTTCTTCAACTACATGTATTAAACTGGCCCTGTTCGTGTGTTTTTTTATAAAAAAAATTAAAACTTAAACTTTATACTACTTTGTACGATTTTTTTACGTCGGTATTAATCCCTTTTTTCTTATTTCATCTCAGTTATATTTTATATACCATGAATACTTATTTTTTAATAAATAACTGCTGTCTAATAAATACATTAGAATATTTCCTTTTTAATTTCACTTAGAAAGACATCTTTCATGTAAGTTTTAATGTCAGCTTATTATTTTAAGTATCTTTTAAAATATTTTTAAATGAGTCCGTCTCTTGAAAGACGGTCTTTGCATATGTCATGGAAAGACTAA